>BSBK01012736.1:0-249169 GCA_027943335.1 Chamaecyparis obtusa
TTGAGCTGGTTTGATTCATATAGATTGCATTCGAATTATTTATTTATAATATTAGATTTTAACAAGTCATCTGAATAAATTGTATTAGAACTTTTTCATAAAACTCTAACACACTCTACCTAAAAATTCTTAACACAATCCACCAAATAGTCAACAAAATTATGAGGGTATCACAGCTGGAGTGACAAGCACTCGACGTTTTTTATGGAACAAGCAATACTTGTAGTAACTTTCTTTTCGTCACCGCAATAACTACTGGCACGCGATTCCCCGATTTACGATGTTCTCACAATTGCAAGCGATTGACTTAACAATTGCACGCGATTCACGATTCTGGATTAGATATAGAATGCATGGTTAAGTGGGTCTAATATTTCATTCTTAACTCTGGTCTTCGGTTTCCTGCTATCGTCGGCGATTGATTCCCACGCTCGAAAATGAGGTTCATCTCCCTCTTGCTGATATTTCCCAATTCCAGTCGGAACTAGAAAGAGGACCGCCAAACGATCTACAAAAACTATCACAGCGTTGCAAGAGTGAGGGAAGCTTGCAAAGAATGGGGACTGTTCCGTCTTGTAAACCACGGTATTCCACAAAATCTGCTACAAAATGTTGAGTCCGTTTCTCGTCAATTATTTTCCCTGCCACCAGAAGCCAAAGAAAGAGCCGCTGCATGCTATACAAAGAGCGGATATACTAAGTTTTCTTCGAACGAGAATTTTTGCTTCAATTGCTTGCCCGACTCCAATTCAGTGCAGGAGGTCTTGAAAACGATATGGCCGTTGCACGACGAGGAAATGGCAACAATATGGTACATAATCTTCCCTTGTTTTCCATATCATTTGATGTTGTCAAATGCCGTTTTGTGAATTGGTACTGTTTTTCTGTGCCATTGAATAGCCGCGAGACGATTGGAACATATGCTTCCGCCATTTCAGATCTCGCCCGGACAACCAACAAACTCATTCTTGCAAGCTTGGGTTTGGACGTGGACACATTCTACCGTTCTGATTTCGAGAGAAACACAGGTAACCTCTTTATAAAGCACTATTCAAGTGACGGAAGAATATCTGTAGAGGAGGAAGGTTTGCCTCCTCATACGGATGTGTGTTGCTTCACAATCCTTTACCAGGGCAATGAAGGAGGTCTCCAGATTCGATCCAAGGAAGGGAAATGGGCTGAATGTGAAGCCTTTACCCAATTCATTTGTTGTCTTCATAGGCGACTCTCTGAAGGTGTGAATGCTTGTTACCTGAAAACATATTATTTGTATTGATAAAATTAGGCGATGTGCATAATTATGGAGGTAGAATGCATTTTGCAGGTATGGACAAATGGCATCTACCACAGCGCGAATCATCGGGTTGTTTATGGTGGATGGAAGGATCGAATATCGTTGGTGCATTTTATTCAGTTTCCTAATGAGAAGGAAATATGGGCTCCCGCGGAGTTTGTGGACGACGATCACAAGCGGCTTTACAGGCCTTTCACTTTTTCCCAGCTGATGGAGGAATTTGTAAAGAGTTGGGTGTGTACAGAACCAAAATCAATGTTTATTGATCTATTTGCTGGGATTTAAGGCCTTTGTTCCTCGTGAAATCGGGTATTCCATTTAAATAATTGATGTATCAAACAATTGCATGGTTGCGCAAACAGCTCATCGGTTCAAATAAATCATTGATTTATTTGAAGTGATGACACAGCAATATCAATATAGAAATTAAACATATAGTTTCTTATATTTGTGGTCAGGAGTTTTTGGGATGGTGTTTAATGATGGTGTTAATATTAAACGGGCATATTTTTTTTAATGACCGTGGAAGGATTTACTAGTATTAATAGTATATCTTAGTAAGGAGAATATAATGGTAGGTTTTAGATTGGACAATTTTCTAAGATATGATTTATTAGTAAATCTTAGTAAGGAGAATATAATGGTAGGTTTTAGATTGGACAATTTTCTGAGATATGATTTATTAGTAATATGTTGAGAGATAAATACAAATATATTTGAGGTAGAGATAGATACAAATATATTTTTATAGTTTTTAATTCTTTTTTTTAATTCTAGTAATGTGAGAATGGGGTGAGTGTGTGTGAGGCAACTTTCCAGTGTTCTAAGGATAACTTTCTGACATGTTCAACATTGTATTTTTAGTTAGACATGAATTTTGATGCCTGTTTACTTGCTATGGCCGTACATTCGCAAGTAGTTGAAATGACTTTGCACAGATTGAAATGACACATTGAGTGAATCTCGCTTTTTCTCGCCCAAAAACTTACAATTATTTTCTATGGTGGGAACACGTGGTTTGTGGCTTTCGGTTTGGGTTGTAGATGGGTGCTAAACCTGTCCATTGCGGCCATGGCTGAAACCCATTTGCTTCTTTTCAGGAGTTGTTTTGGGGCTTCTGTAAAACTCAAAGAAATGGTGTTTCATGCACTGCAGTGATCACAGTAAAACACAACATAAGATTTGTTTAAAAATCTTTAGAAATTTTAAACAAAATACAAGTGACGGGTATAAGGCCGTATAGATCAACCTTTTTCAACATTATCTCTGCCATTCCGCATTGATCAATTCTTTTACTGTAAAGGTGGAGACAAATCAGATGTTGTGGTCACAAACACCCCAGCAAACATTCGTATGAATTATGGAGTCATAGGCAAGGCATATGAATAGTGGTAGAATGTCTCAAAGACGTCGTCTCATGGAATTGATGGTAGCATGATGAGCACAAAATGGAATTATTTTGGCTGACATATAAGGGGTAGATAAGGCATTCGAAGTGCCTATCAGTATGTCAATGCATGATATGCAATGCTTTGGCAGAAATCAAACCTACACACAACCGCCATTGCAGAGTTGGAGAGGGTAGAAAAGGGGGATTTGTCACAATTGGAGGCTGGTGGGTTGTGTGTAGATGGTGGTGGAATTTCACGCGGCCTGATTTGGGTGAGTTCTTTCACCCTTGTTTTTGGTTTTGAATTCACATGTGATTTGGATGCAAATTGCTCCTTTTCTTGACAAGTCTAGCTATTAAGAGGCTCTTTATGATGCCCTTTTCATTGTCTATTCTATCAGAGGTGCCACCAATCTCATCCTATAATCAAGATAAATAAACATTGTATAAGACTTCCACTGAACCAAATTGACACAAAAAAACCAACCCTAGCCAACAAGGTTTATACAACTAGCCAATCTCTGATACTACTTGTAAGGAAATCCAAGTGCGGAAATCATTTTTCTAATGTCAATTCAAAGGTGATATACAAGAAAACATATTTTTTAATATCAACTCGCAAAACATCAAGACCCGCCCTTCAATGGAGAAACAAAACAAAATAATACAATTCAGTCAATCACAAAATGAACATAGAGAATTTATTATGTTAAATCCCTTAGGGGGAAAACACCTACACACCAAATTTGAGCCCTCTTGTATTACAGTAAACAAGTTTACATACAATATTCAAATTCCTCTAGGGTAAAAGTACAATACTGTGTCAATGGTTAGGCTAACTCATGCACTTCGACCAAACCAATTTCAGTCGAATAGGGTACAACTAGATCCACATGGCATCGACAGTACACCACATGACATTGATGTGGCACACCTGATTCAACTCATTTGGGGTGATTCAGCTAAACTGGGTTTGACCAGACCAACCTCAATCTATAAAAAACAAAAATAAACCTATAAAGGGCTCATTTATACTGTAGCGCTTCCAAGAATTATCGAGTGCTTGAGGGCTATTCATCTAGTTTGACTGGGACCACACAGGTTTTGTGTTTTTTTTTATGATTTACTTTAGTCTATTTAAAAATTACAATATTTTGTATGTTATTGAATTGTATTAAAATAATTTTTTTATACTTTTAAATGTAAAAAAATATTTTTTTAAAGTATTTTTAAGTAATTTTAAATAAAGTATGACTCCTTGAGGTAGAAAACACAACCAAAAAATGTTACAAATCATTGGAAAACATTAGAAATAATGTTAGAAAAATCTTAGAATTTTTTTTTAAAATGTTAAATTTTTTATAAATAATATAAGAAAATTATTTGAAAAACATTCCAAAATATTATACAAAATGTTTCAAAACATTAGAAATAAAGTTAGACAATATATTCGAAAAAATGTTAGAAAATGTTAGGACCCTTTTATCCCTAACCCATTAAAACCTAACATGACTAATAAGACCTAATAAGACACTTTAAAACCTGACATGATTGATAAGACCTAATAAGATCCTTTAAGACCTAACATTGATGCAGAGAATCCAACATAGCCAACATCTTAGGATCCCAAGTCCATCATGAGATCCAAATGACAACATAGTTTCCTCACTTTCTTAGAGACATACATATTCATCCATAACATGTTCACTAACAATCAATCATAATCATCTATCAAATCACCATTGAAAATCTTATCCATAGATATCAAACCATTATACTTGTATATCCATCTCTTATTCATGAAATATGAATCATTAAAATTCTTCATTTATTGATTACTTGCAAAAAAAAATCAAGAATTGTCCAACTATGAAAATTACTCTATTCTAGTCATGAAAATATAGTCAAAATCAGTCATTCATAACTCTCTAAATATTGCTAACCAATCCAATCTATCTGGTCAGGTTCAATAATTGCTAGTTATGTAACGTTTGTACAACTTATAAAAATATCCAACGGTTACATAAAATGTTATGATGATTTTCCCAAGACTAGTCTTCGTGAATCAAGGTTTTTGTTAGTTACAAATGGTTTCACAAAAACCCTCATAACTTTCACAAAAAAAAACATGAAATCAACTCAAATCAAAAGCAATGGAAAGATAATTCAATGTGCTATAGTATCATAATAGAAATATTTCCAGACTATACATGGTTGTACATGGCTTGGAAACAAGAGGGAAAACTTTCAAGACAACTAAATAATAGATTGAAACAATGGAAATATGATACCAAAATGTTTCTGATGCTTTCCAATGCCTTCTCAAACATACATCATACCTATGAATGACCATTATAGAGCTTTTTATAGCCTTTACATCTTCATATTGAAGTTGCAAATACTCAACTTCCTCTTATGACCATACAACTTCCTATTTTTATATTTTTACAACTTTTGAAAAGTTGCATTGTGCAAAATTTTATGCAACTTTTGTATCTTTAATAAAAATGACTCCAAACCTTGAAAGAGCCTACCAAACATATTAAAATGGATTAATAATGACCTCTTATCACCATCTTACTGCTACATAGATCTTTTATACAAATTTTACCAAATGACTAATTCAAGACCTTATTAGGGACAATCTAGACAACTCATAAAAATGAGCTCTTTTAGCCTTACGTATTGACTCAAAATGATATTAAAAATGAAAAGGTGATTGTATTTACTTATGAATTTATTTTTTTCCTCATATAGAGTCATTTTATGCTTTTGTGCAAGGTGTTACTGCACCATACTGCCAGCCTTGAAATGTTTCTGTTAGAATTTATAATCTTTCCTTGGTTGTATTATTTAAATAAGGATAAACCAAGGTATCCTTCATGTAATTTTTTCCTCTAGTCCAAGTGGGAGGACAACTCATATTTTGTAATTCCTTTAATAAGGAAACTAATTTATTCCTCCTTAAGAGGATATGGACACTTGTCAGACACACTTATGAATGGTGGCATTCATAGACTTGGGAGTTACATTCTAACTCCTCTCTCTCATCTCTATTTAAGAGATGCTCCTCTCTCTCATGTCTCATGATGAAGTTATTGTAAGTGAGCATCTCTCTCTCTCTCTCTCTCTCTCTCTCTCTCTCTCTCTCTCTCTCTCTCTCTCTCTCTCTCTCTCTCTCAGTTTAGGCTATGGCCTCATTCATAATGTCCAAAGGGATTTTCTTTGCTTTCCCCTTTCAAAATACTTGTGTCACCGTGTTGATCTCAGATCATCTTGATGGTTTTGATAGATCTTGAAGCTATTTCTCTTTCATTGTGTTAATGGTAAAATATCTCCTTTTGCTTCACTCACTTGGATTATTTCCTTTAAAGTTATTTTTATTTTTAAATATTTCTAACATGGTATCAGATATATGTAAATCCTTGTTTTGAGTGTTTCATGAAGGTGCCATTTGAAGGATATCTTGTTTGAAGAAGAATCTTTTTTTCTCTAACCTTTTTGTTGCAGATTCTTCATTTTATAAAAATTAACATTGGTTGAAATACTTTCATGTCTCTTTCTTATTTTACCTTTTTAAAGTTTCTAACCCACTTTGGTTGGCTTGCCGCTAGAGATTAGAGTAGTTTTCTTTGGTTTGGATGGTTCACCACCAAATCCATTGATTAGTTTTGTCTATTTTGTTATCTTCATCTTATTTTTTCATGCTTATAGTTGTATCATCTATCGAAAAACCGCAAGGGATCCAACATGCCTATTTATCTTCTTTTGAACTAATCAACTACATATATATACTTATCTTACGTCATTTTGATTCTTTATTTTTCTAATGTATTTTTTTTAAAGAAATATACATATTGAAGGTTGACTAAAATCCATTAGTAATTCACTTTAAAAATAAAAATAAAAAACACTTTTTCACTCATCTCAAATCAAGTTTATATTGAATATGTCAAAACAACTCATAACATTTTCTCTCTCAAATTAAATTAAACCAAATGCATCTACGCATGCTTGTCCTAATTCTATTTATCTAGTATATCTTAATCTATTTTCATACCTTCGATTCTTCTATATCCACAACTTTGAAGTTGTCCCCTTGGGATGTATTCCCACTTACATCTAGTTTTGGTGCCCTGGTGCAATATTCTATCAACAATACAATCACATCAAACATGGCTAATAGTTTTTCCATTCTTTCTAGTGTAACCATGCATGCTATATGTGTTATTTCGTATCGTATGTAGCCTTGATCTCTTTGTAATATTCCAATCTTCAGTATGTCTAGTAACCATACCATCACCATGTTGTTTTCAAATTCATGGATTGGGATTATACCTCCCACCCATGCCCTTGAACCATGCAAGTCATACTTGTTGATTTCTCTATCTAATATCGACTGTGTCATGAATGTTGGTTTCATGTACCTCTATGCTATAGCCACCAGTGTCTCATACTCTGGCAAGAGATCATATAAATTTGACAGGAAAAATGCCACCACTTGGAAGTGGTAAATACTTTTGGGCACTCATGGGATAAGCACACCCTCTCTGATTACTTTTCAGATTTCATCTTCTATCTCTCTCAGCATGTCCTCAAAGGGAACTCAAAAAAATGCCCCATATATGCTCCCGACATGGGAACTTCCTACATTGTTATCAGTATTTTGATCCAATAGTTTAATGGCCGATAATCCATCCCAACTCTCAGTCTTGAACTTGTGTCCTTCAAATTCTTTCACTTGTGTCTTTCCAACTATGCTAAAGCCCATATAATAGATAAGTATTTCAGTTTATTTGGGAGATATTTGTTTAAATACAAATCAATAACAATAAAAACTAGAGAGTAGAGTTGTTAGATCATATTCTAGTTAGAAAATTGTAACATCTATTCTACCTACCTCTACCACTTTTTTTTCTCTCCCACTTTATATATTTCTTTCCTCTTCTTCATAGCTAATAGATCCCACTAGACAGCCTCTCTACCTCACGCAATAGAGATATTGGTTGCCTTTGTTGCCTCTTGTTCTTTTACCTACGTTTTTTTAGTTCTCTGGGCCATGAACCTTTTTAAAACAAAGGTTGAGTCATTTCAATGCAAAGTTTAGTCAAAACCTTTTTCTTAAAAATATATGCATTCAACTTCAATAATCATGCGCATGTTATTTTTATTTCTCATATTTACGTTTTTTCTATTTGAAAATGGTGCTCCCCAGCCATCAAATCTTTTTTTTGCTACTGCCAGCAAAAAATGTGCATTTATAAGAATCATTGGAAAGAGTATGCATGGATGATAATAGGCCATTTGTTTTGTTCAATAAGATAGTTCGTTAACCAATACATTTCTTTGTTTCAAAATTTTACTTTATTCTAATTTTACATTAACATAGGCACATATAACATCAAGTTTAAACTATTCCTTATTATGTCCCTTTGCAATTATCTTTGGGAAACTTTTTTCCTATTTTTATCATCCTTTCTTTGTAACTTCTTATCTCTTATTTCATTTCTACCTTTTTTCCAGCTTACGTTACCTGCATAGAGAATATTTTATCACGTTTTCCTTCACTTTGTATAGTTTGTTCTTTGTTTTGACTAGTTTGAATCTCCTTTCCTACATTTTTTTTGTTAATTTAAAAATTGTATATTTACTATTAATAATTTAATATTAAGGAAAAATTTCATTTTTACTTATAAATTTTTTGTTATTAATAGCACATTAATAGTATTTTATTAAAAAAAAACTAAATCATTTACTTTTTCAATCCTATTATATTTGGTTTAACAACAAATTAAAATCTTTTAAACAACATGTTTTTAAAATCAAATCTCAATTCTCATTTTATAATTTACAACCCTTGCAATCTTTGTTGCAGTTGCATCTCTTAACGCTGTGCATATATTTAGCGTATTACATTTGTCAAGTTTTTGTTACAAGTAGTGGTTGTTGTTGCACCAAAAGATCAACCTATTAATGCCCGATACAACCACTAGACTTATAGAAGACACAGGAGGCTGTTAAGCCATGTCACAAATCCCGAAGGGAGCACTGACCATTTTACCAAAAATCTCCCCCTCAGCATTACCCAAGGGGATTCAAACCTGTGACCAAGCTCTAATACCACTTGTTAC
This sequence comes from Chamaecyparis obtusa, assembly GCA_027943335.1. NCBI lineage: Eukaryota > Viridiplantae > Streptophyta > Pinopsida > Cupressales > Cupressaceae > Chamaecyparis > Chamaecyparis obtusa. The sequence continues at coordinate 8,816 of BSBK01012736.1, forward strand.
AAGTAGTGGTTGCCATTGCACCAAAAGATTGACCTATTAATGCCTGATACAACCACTAGACTTATAGAAGACATAGGAGGCTCTTAAGCCATGTCACGAATCTCAAGGGGAGCGTTGAACATTATACCAACACTTTTTGTGTAGCATTTGCAATAGCATTCATTTAAAATAACATTACATTTTGTATTTCTTTTTTTCATCATTCTATCTCAATGCTTTTTTTGTTATTACTCTGCCTTATTCTAGGGAGAATATTTGTTTCTAAGGAATATATATATACCCAATCTACCTCTATTGTTTTTCGCTACCCTTTTCTTTATTTATCCAATGGATTCCTTTATAATTTGGAACGCCACCTTTCTAGATTCTTTGCAGCTCTTATAATGTTTTCTAGCAAATAATATTTCAAATAACATTTCATCCTTTTTTTATCAATCAAACTTGTACTTTCTTCTTCATTTCTCTCTGCTAATTTTTGCAGTGTAGAGCATCTTGTCAGTAATGGTCAGTGGTTGGTTTGGTCATTGGAAATATGGTTAATCTTGCTCGTGTTCACTTCTACTATTGTATATAACTTGCCCAATAGTATCGTTCTTATCATTGCATACATATTATCCGATGAGACTATGTTTGGGAGCTTCATTTTGTATTTATTGCTGCATTTTACCCTTCCTTAGAGGTCACTTATGGTATCTTGTGTATAGATAGAGTATAAGGCATTTTCTTGGTGTGCGGTTAAACCCAAACTATGAACTAAGTAACCTTCAAACTTTTGTTTTGCATACAAAAAATTTACGGAAGAAGTCAAACTTCATTGGTTAGTTCTTTTTAAATCCCTACTTTAAAGAATCTATTACTTGTTTTAGATTCCAAACTTACCTTAGGGTGAACCCACAATAGTGGGTTACACTGTTTTGCCTAAACGGACACTGAACTCTACATTTTAAAAAAAACTTCCGGATTCGGATGCATATTGTCTTTGAACCATTCAAAATCAGAGGATGAAGTAAATTAGAGTCTTTTAGGATTTTATGTCTAGATTATGAATTTATATATTTTTAAATTTTTTTGAATACTTATTTCTTTCTCCCATGAAAATTGGTATGGTGTTGAAAATGTCATTTTCAAACAGTAACATTATTTTCATAGAGCATAAATTTTTTTGTAAAATAGATATGAATGTGATTATTTCAAATTTAGTTTCATAACATCCATACAGAGGCATGCAATTGGTTTGATGACATTATCATGATTATTGCATAGTTTATTAACATTTGAAGTTGACTAAACCATAATTTTGACATACCTTAACTACATAGCTTATAACTTGTTGTGTATTTATCGAATTTCAAAACCAAAAAAATTGATAGAAAGTAGACTCAAAGACGGAGGGCACCATTATTTTTCAAAATTTATTTTTCCCCTTTTTACTATTTTTCATTGAACGTCAAACTCAGAGGTTTATATTTGATAAAAAACCTACATTCGATTAACATCAAAAACCATACACATAATAAATTCCAAAATAGTTGAATATATAATCATTAGAAAGCTATTTCTGAGTACTTGTTGTATGCAAAAGGACATCTTCTTATTCTTCCATTTGATCATCGCACTTGAGGCCTAGACCCATGAAATTCTCAAAATTTCTTCATAGCTTGCAAACATGGCCTAAACTAGGTGGTTTCGATAGAAAGTACTTTCTATCAAAATTACTTTCAAGTTTAATGTCATGTTTAACCATCACTAACTTACTTTCAATAGAAATTAAGTTACTTTTGATAGAAAGTCAACTTTGACTTTCGATAGAAACCTAGGCTGGCCTATTTGGTGTCATTTCGGGTTAATAACAATTACATATAAATAAATGTACATTTTTTTCTCATTTGACTAACTTGAAAGCTATAAAATAATTCACATTTAGGAGAAGGAAGACATTTTGGCATGGAACAATTTTGTAAGTTGTGATGGGAAATAAAAAGAGAAGGCTAAACAAGAGTACACAGCATTATTCAGAAGAGGCTAAACAAAGACTACATGAAGCATCATGAAAAAGATATTATTGTAGGAAACAAGGTATGTCTAAGTTGTCTCTCTCTAGATATTTTAAGTTGATGGTCAAGACTTGTCTTAATGTTCATCATGTAAATGTGATATTGTAATGCCTAATTTTAGAGCTAATTAGACCTAATAAGACTAATGATTATCAATTAGGGCCAATTAGAGGTCTAACTAGACGTAACTAGACCTATTAGGACCAAGTAGACCTAACTAGGACCTATTAGGACCAATTGGAGCTATTAAGACTTGTTAGTTTGACCAATTAGATGTATTAGGACCTATTAGTTCCAAATAGACCTAACTAAACCTAGCTAGACCTATTAGGACCAATTATATAGGTAACTAAACCAATTAGGACCTATTAGGAACAATTAGGACCTATTAGACTTAACTAGACCTAACCGTAGACCTATTTGGTCCTATTAGACCAATTAGGACCAATTTAACCAAACTATCTACCTAACTAGGACCTATTAGGACCTATTAGACCAATTAGGAGTAATTACCTGACCTATTAGGACCTATTACGACTAATTAGACCTACTAGGACCAATTACAGGTCTAACTATCTATTAATTAGACCTAACTAGATAGGTATTACAACCCATTAGACCTAACTAGACCTAACTATGACCTATTAGGACAAATTAGACAGGTAACTAGACTAATTAGCACATATTAGATTTAACTAGACCTAATTGTAGACCTATTTGGTCCTATTAGACCAACTAGGACCAATTAGACCTAACTATCTACCTAACTAGGACCTATTAGCACATATTAGACCAATTACCTGACCTATTAGGACCAATTAGACTTGTTATACACTAAGTTTGCACCCTCGTTTCAAGCTCTCATAGTCTTGATAACCTAGTATAACATGGGAATCATCTCCAGGTGTGAGACCTATGCTAACTGAGATGAGACCTATAGGTTCTAGGCTGGTTCCTCTTGGATAATCACCTTAATTTGCTTCTAGACATGAAAAGTAAATCTTTTGAGGGAAAGGGATAGAAGGAATGCTTGAAAGGGAAATGACTTGAAAGCAAACTACCTACTAGGTGATACACCAAAATTAGGGTTTGGATCTCAATATAGAGGAATGGAATCAATGAAAGGCTTAGGTCTAGTAGGTCACAACTTATTGAATAGGCTTGCATAAGTGTTTCATAGGAGGGCCTGAACATAAGACACAACTTATGACCTGCAAGCAGACATTCACTTCTGCAACTTGGTGTAGGATTGAGACAAGACTATTAGGGGGCTAAAGTTTACCCACAAAAACATCTAAATCAGATCAAACACAATAACACACACAATTACAGAAAGTAAGAGGAATTAGGAACCCTAAGATATCACTGAAAACATCATATACTTTAATCCAATAAGAGATAATCCAAACAAGGAAGCATAGGGACATGAAAGATTGTCACAAAATACTTCTGCAATGTTTTTATTATCAATGGGAACTTTACAACTATATAAGCTAGAGGGTAGAAATGATACCATAGATGACCCTTAAGAAAAGATGAATTTCTTCTACAATTGTTCAACTCTGAGCTCAAAAGCTCTCAAAATACAATATATACATATCCTCTTTTTGCACATAGGTAGGAGTTAAAACCTAACTAGGGTTTACAAAAATCTACAATAATAACTAACCCTGACTCAACCAAGTCTGATCATGAAGATATCTCTGCAACATTATGGCCGATCAGACCTCAAGTTTGTGTGCCCATCCTTGTACTACATCGACCTCCAGACAAGCAACCTCGATTCATCCACTTTCCTGCACAAAGTCTTTCCATGAATGCATAACTGGTACCCTTCTAAGACAAGAAATGACCCATTATGACTGCCTAGACCTCCTCATCATCCTCCTTTAACTGCAAATGTCTTGGAGACATAAATTCTCTGAACTACCTCGCTAACCTAGTATAACATGGGAATCATCTCCAAGTGTGGGACCTATGCTAACTAAGATGAGACCTCTAGGTTCTAGGCTGGTTCCTCTTAGATAATCACCTTAATTTGCTTCTAGACATGAAAAGTAAATCTTTTGAGGGAAAGGGATAGAAGGAATGCTTGAAAGGGAAATGACTTGAAAGGAAACTACCTACTAGGTGATACACCAAAATTAGGGTTTGGATCTCAGTATAGAAGAATGGAATCAATGAAAGGCTTAGGTCTAGTAGGTCACAACTTATTGAATAGGCTTGCATAAGTGTTTCATAGGAGGGCCTGAACATAAGACACAACTTATGACCTGCAAGTAGACATTCACTTCTGCAACTCGGTGTAGGATTGAGACAAGACTATTAGGGGGCTGAAGTATACACACAAAAACATCTAAATTAGATCAAACACAATAACACACATAATTAAAGAAAGTAAGAGGAATTAGGAACCCTAAGATATCACTAAAAACATCATATACTTTAATCCAATAAGAGATAATCCAAACAAGGAAGCATAGGGACATGAAGGATTGTCACAAAATACTTCTGCAATGTTTTTATTATCAATGGGAACTTTACAACTATATAAGCCAGAGGGTAGAAATGATACCACAAATGACCCTTAAGAAAAGATGAATTTCTTCTACAATTGTTCAACTCTGAGCTCAAAAGCTCTCAAAATATAATATATACATCTCCTCTTTTGGCACGTAGGTAGGAGTTAAAACCTAACTAGGGTTTACAAAAATCTACAATAATAACTAACCCTAACTCAACAAGTTCTGATCATGAAGATATCTCTGCAACATTATGGCTGATCAGACCTCAAGTTTGTGTGCCCATCCCTATACTACATCGACCTACAGACAAGCAACCTAGATTCATCCACTTTCCTGCACAAAGTCTTGCCATGAATGCATGACTGGTACCTTTCTAAGATAAGAAATGACCCATGACAACTACCCAGACCTCCTCATCATCCTCCTTTAACTGCAAATGTCCTGGAGACATAAATTCTCTGAACTACCTCACCGCTCACGGCCTGCAAATCAAATACTGGTAGAAAACCCTCTTAAACACATTTGAATTTGAAAATTAACAGCTAGCCGATCGTTCTAAAATGTGTCCATTGATGTCCTTTATCTCCTGGCAAATGAATGGCTTAGATCAATGTTGAAATAGTTATAAAACCTTCTTGAAAAGTCAAAAACCATCTCAGCGCACTGCAGCCAATCAAATTCAAGCATGTTAGCACACCTGTCATTTTGGTCCCACCTCGAGCTTTTCTTGCTTAAGTCATTCGATGACTACACAACTGAAGACCTTTCTCTAAGTTGTGAAGAACTTCTCTTAACCCTGGTCTGGTCAAGCAATTTAGCAAACAAGGCATTTCGCTGAATTGTCGAGTCTTTTAACTAACCTTGGTTCCATTAAGCGAACGCAAGAAATCCTTTAGTCACTGAGTCATTTAAAAATTTACTAACCCTAGGTCTAGGCTACCACATGTCATTCCTTTATTTTCTCTAGCTGCTCCGTCAGCAATGACCTCAGTAAGCTTTGAAAATGGACCCACTCAAACTGAGATTCCAATCTAACGGCGGGTGAATGGTCTCATGACCTCCAAATATTCCTTCAGATCATACGCCCACTACAGATCTTCATTAAGCCATGACCCCACTAACACATCAGTCCCACCTGGAAATCTCCGTTAGCACTTGGAAACCAATTATATTTGAGCACATCAGCACACCTGGCAACATAGTCCAACAGATTTTCCTTTTGCTTTGACCAATGAGAAGATGGCATGTCATCCTGACCTAGCACTGGACCCACCTGACAAACCTGAACATCTGGCAGATCAAATGGCAAGTGCAAGATTGCATGTGTCAGAAAACCTCTATGTGAAGATACGCCAGCTGTCGATCTTCATCCTTCTAACATCCTTGTAGAAACCCTGACACGACCCCACTGACATGTTCCAGTCATCACTATGTGGGCCAATGAAATGCCGCCAACTATGCACACTTGGCAGTGGACCCACTAAGAAACCTCGACATCTAATTGGATGGCTGTCTCAAGATCGCATGGCACTGACAAATTCCTTCAGATCAGAAGACAACTGTAGATCTTTAGTAGTTAAAATAGGCTCCACTGACATGTTCTCCACATCACCACTCTCAACCAGTCAGAAGCTGGCAAATCAGAATACATGGCATTAGACCCACACAAGGCTTTGAAGTGCCACACACTTAGAAGATCTGATGGTCGGCGTAAGATCACATGTGTTAGAAAAAGGCTATGCAAAGATACGCCAGCCGTTGATCTTCCAAGCTGGGACCCCGATTATCTGACACCGCCGAAGAACTTAACAATTAAGCGACCAAAGGAAAAGGTTAATCGCTTGCTGAGTCACTAGTCATTTAGCGGTAACCATGGAACACTTAGCGACAATGAGAATCATGCAGTTTTTGAATCACCAAATGGGAAAGATCACCGCCTTAGAAATAAGAGAACTTGCAACCGACCAACGAGGATAAAGCGCACATGGGTTTTGAGGACTTAAGTGGTTGAGATAAAGTAACAACCAAATAGAACATGGTCTAGGGCTTCTTAGGGTTTTTTTTTAACACCAATGGCTATTTTTATGTATTTTTTACCTGTAGACCAGAGAGTCAAAAACATTACAGAGGCCAGAGGGTTTGAAATGAAGTCATGAAATTTTCAGGGATGCTTGGCAGGGTAAAAATAGAGACCTGGGGATGGATTTTAGCCAAATTTGTATAGGATAGGAAAATTAGGGTAACATTTTGGTGATTTTTTTTGGATGTCAGCTTGCTAGACATAGATCAGTGGCATATAAACAATCCATTGGGCATGGGGTCACTACAGGAACACAAAACTTTGACAGAGAGACAAAACTGGAACCAGAGAGACAAACTTGTGCACAGGCACTTCTTGAAAAGTAGGAAACTAACCTAGAAAATAGGGAAAGAAAACAAGAAACACATTTACAAGAATTTAGAGAGAGGGATTAACCTCAAAGCAGGGCTTCAAGTGGAATCCATTTACTGAGATTGGCAAGGCAATTCCTAGAAGATTTGATAGTTGGAAAACATTGGATCCCTTGCACTCTATTATAAAAAATGGTCCACCCCAAAATAAATCAAATTTTGTATGTCTGCCAGGCTTGGATCTGAACTCAGCCCACTTGAGAACTACATCTCCAACTTTGAAACTTCTGACTCTGGCTCTTTTATCAAAACTCCTCTTTGTCTGAATCTAATGAAATCCCATATCCTGCATTGATTTGTCTCTGATCTCTTCCAATTCCATCAACTGAGCATATCTGATCTGCAAGGGATCTCCTTCCTCAAATAGAGCATATTGAGTAGCCAAGTCCAGAGCTAGCAATTCAACTAAGATAGACAACTTGGCCTCTCTGCCATACACAAACACATAAGGAGAATTCCCAATGATCTTCTTTGGAGTAATTTTGTCTAGCCATTAGGCAGACCTAAGTTTAGTATGCCAATCCCTTTGATTGTCTTGTAGAGTTTTCTTAAATTTTCCTAATCAAATTCTTATTTGTTGATTCTGCTAAACCATTTCCCTGAGGGTAATCATTTGAACTGGTATTCAGATAAATACCATTCTTGACTGCCCACTCTGAGACTTTGAGGCCTGTGAATGCCAATGCATTATCTAAAATTATTGAATCTGGAATGCCAAATCTATGAATTATGTCATCATAAAAATTTAAGGTCCAACACTCTCATTGGCTTCTCTTAATGCAATTGCTTTTGTCCATCTAGTGAAGTAATTTATTACAGTGATTATCCATTTATGGCCTACACTAGATGGAGGATTAATCATGCCAATGAAATCTATACCCCATTTCATGAAGGGTTGCTCTGTTTTGACTGGCTGTAGGGGTAAGGCCGCAAGCCTTTTTTTCCCTACAAACATGGCACACTTGATGCATTTTCTCACATACTCATGACTATCCTTAAAGATAGATGGCCAATAGTATCCAGCCCTCATGATCTTAAAAGTAGTAGTCCTAGGAGAAAAATGACCTCCAGAAGGTCCATCATGAAACTCAAATAGGACATCACCTATCTTTTCTGAATCTATGCATCTTAAAAGGACACCACTATGATCCTTTCTAAAAATAACTTCATCAATCAACACAAAAGGAATAGATTACAACCTATAATACCTCCTTTTTGCCAAATCTAGGCCTGCAGGACATTGTCCTATCTTCAAATAATTGATCATATTAGGAAACCAACTTGTTGCCTTGGCTTGTTCTTCTATAGAATGCACCACCAAAGATGCATCTATTTTCTTTTATTTCTTTGAACTCTCATCTAATGCCAAATGCTCACAAAGACCTCTTCCTCTAACCAGCTTGGTAGTTTGAATATCTATGTCATATTCCATCACCTTGGTGATCCAACTAGCTCTTTTCTCATTTAGGTCCTTGGGAAGCAAAAACTCTTTGACACTTGGATGAGTAACTTTCAAGTGTACCTTGCTATGGGTCAACAAATATGTGAACCTTTTGACACTCTTCACCATAGCAAGTACATGTTTCTCTACAAAAGAGTATCTCTATTCATATTCTTCTAAACCTTTGCTAAAGAAAGAAATAGGCTAGTCCAATCCATTTGAATTTTATTGGGTCATCATTGCAGATATAGCATCATGACCTCCATTAGCATAAAGGATAAAATCCTTATTGAAATTTGGGTTTAAGAGAGCAGGGGCTTCTGTTAAGGCCTCTTTGATGGCTTGGAAATTGACTATCCCTTCTTTGGTCCAACTAAAAGCTGAACTCTTTTTCAACATGGCTGTCAAAGGCTTGAGTAAATCTACAATGTTACGCAAGAACCTCCTAACAAAATTAATCTTTCCTATGAAAGATTGGAGACTTTTCTTGTGATGTGGTAGGGGTAGCTCTAGGATAGCTGCAATTCTCTCAGGATCCACTGTAATTCCTTCTTTGGATAGTACATATCCCAATAATTTTCCTTCATGAACTGCAAACACACACTTCTTTGGATTGAGAGATATCCCAGATTCTCTACACCTTTCCAAAATATTCCTCAAATGTTTGATGTGATCTACTGCATGCTTAGAATAGACAATTATGTCATCCAAGTAGACCAGTAAAAACTTGTACATTAGACTTTTAAAGGCCATATCCATTTCCTTTTGAAATGTAGCACCTACATTTGACAAACTGAAGGGCATCTTTTGATAAGCCATGGTCCCCCATTTGGTTGTAAATGCAGTCTTCTATTGATCTTCTTCATTTAATAAGATCTGATTGTATCCTGAATAGCCATCCAATAATGAAAATCTCTTAGATCTAGAGACACATTGTAAGATTTATTCCATAGAGGGTAATGGATGGCGGTCTTTTAGAGAGGCCCTATTAAGATCCCTGAAGTCAACACATAACCTCAGCTCCCCATTCTTCTTCCTAATAAGAACAAGGTTGGAAATCCAACTAGTATGCTTGATGGGGTAGATGATACCACTTTCTATCAATTTAAGCACTTCCTTATGCATAAGTGGCTCAAGCTTGGGATTAACAGGCCTTTGCTTCTGCCTTACTAGTTTGGCATTTGCTTCTAATTCAATAGTGTGTTGAGCAAGGGTAGGATCAAAACCTTTGAGGTCTTTATATTGCCATGCAAAAACATCATTGAATTCTTTGAATAACTGAGTGTAAGCTTGCTTCTCCAATTCAGTGTTCACTTTTCCAAATTGTAAGCTCTTACTTGGTTCCAACTCTAATTCAACACAATGTTCTTGTTGAACTACTAGGGCAGCTTTGTTTTTCTTAACTTCATCATCCTTGTTGAAAATAGTCTCTAAGGTGACAAGACCTCTAGGCATCTTATTGGACTTGAGTTGTATCACTTGATCACCATAGTTTTGTGATAGCCTATCTTGATTATACTCTGAAAAAGCATCTTCTCCAAACAAGAATTGCATAATTTGTTCATCATTGTCAAACACTTGCTAATTGACATCATTATCAGGGATAGAAGGTTTGATAATCACCTTAATATGTTGTTGGTCTATTTCTTTTGAAATGCTATTTGGAATATCATACTGAGATCCAACAGCAGCTAACCTATCTACATTTTGATTTAGCTTCCTAGGGATAGCAACAATATTGAAAGCACAAAAATATTCAATTGCATCCCAAACTCTATGTTTGTATGCTTTCAAGGTTTCATTCTTGGTTGCACTTATCCCTCTTACTTGGCTGACAACTAACTCACTGTCACCATAAAATTTTAGGGCCTTAAGCCCTCTTTTTCTAGCCCACTCCAGTCCATTGACTAGACTTTCATATTCTATAGTATTGCTAGTGTAGGAGAAAATGAATCTAAAGGCAGTATAATACCTTTCTCCTTTTGGTGACACTAGCATAGCACCACCACTAGAACCATGTCTACTTCTAGCCCCATCAAAAAATAGTTCCCAAACCTGATTGCTCTGATCCTTTGAATCAGTGTCTTCTTTGTGAAGGTTTGGCTCTATGGATCCACTTTCTTGTATCAAATAACTTCCCAAACCAAAATCCAAAACAAGATTTTCTTGGGCCTCTAAAGCTCTTTCATCTAGAAAAATATCAGGGATACTTTCTATCTTTGTGCTTGCTTCACTAATAGTTTGGAAGTCACTGTCATCAAATATGGGGCAATTTACATTGATGGCATTGGATACATATGGTTCTATATGGTGTGCTACCAATGGTTCTGACTTAATGGTGACCTTGGTACCATACCTTGTATGAAAAATCATGTGAGACCAGTCAGAAGATAGATAACCTCCTATCTTGGCTGTAAACTCCCTTGACAAGCATATGGCAAATAATGTAGGGAGATCTATGATGTATATATCAAGGAGGATGGAAAAATTAGGACTAGCATGCAAGATTAAACTGGTATCCTTAGCCACACCTATAGTATTGAATAAGGATCCATCAAGATGGGTAACCTTCTTTTGAAAGGGCTCATATTTTAGTCCTAATTGGTCAGCTACCTTCTTAGGCATCATAGTGCTAGTAGCTCCACTATCTACCATACAATTATGTACTAAAGATTTTCCAATGATTAAAGATACATAAAAGGGAGGTGGCTTTGAATTCCTACCTTGTGTGGAATTGGCCTTGGAGTTGCTACTTTGAGCCTCCTTTTCTTGATCAGTGTTAACCAACACTGGCTTTGCAGCTTCTTTTGTAGGTTGAGGAGTTGTCACTTTTATCATGGCCTTCTTCAAAATTTCAAGTTGTCCTAGAAGAGCCAAGGAGTCCCACATGGACATGGTGACATTCACCTTTTTCATGTTGTCTATAATATTAAAAGGTGTCACAGTGTGTACCTTTGTTTTGCCTTTACTATGATGGGCTCCACCTCTTTAAAATGTTGGCCTTCTTTGCTTGTAATGACAGGAGCCTCCTTTGGTATGATGGGAGTAGCTTGTTGTAGCGGGTCTGTAGATGTAGTGGCTTTGGCATTGGAATCTACTCTCTCCATGTCTTGAGCTCTTCTTTTTTCTCTTGTATAGGCAACAAAAGCAACTTCATCATTGACTCCATTGAAGTCTAGTTGCTCCCAATTAAAAAGAGTAGTCTCATTCTCTTGTGATTCTTGTTGAGGAACTGACCCACTGGATGAAACCTTTGATTGAGCTTGTGAGGCATTTTGAACCATTAGAGCTTGGTTCATCCATCCATTTGAACATGTAGCCTGATTATGAGGCTGATTACAACGAAAACACCATTCATTATCCATAGCCATATTATTTTGACTAGGAACCATATCCCTCACTAGATTTTCAGAATTAAGAGGTGCAGGGTTATATGGTTGGAATGGTCTCTGATGAAAACTTTGCCTTTATCCTTGATAGCCTCCTTGGTATGATGGCCTATTTTGTTGATAAGGCTGTCCTTGATTTTGATATTGCTAATTAGGACCTTGGCCTTGTGACTGAAATGGTGGTCTGATTCTTTGACCTTGCTTCTTTAGATTTGTTACTTCTTTAGTCAAGGTTTGCAACAAATTTGTCATTTCTTATTGACTACTTTGTTGACTATTCTTTATTTCTTGCAGCTCTTGAGAGAAACTAGCTGTTAGCTCCTAACCACTAGTACTAGCCTGAGGTGCTAGTATGGTAGGAATAGGGCTAAATGGGGGTACTTGTGTAGGTGAAATGGGTTGAAGGCTAGGGAAGATGGGCATTGGAGGCCTTCTAGAAATCATGCCTGCTTGGATTAAATAATTTTCAGCCCTAATAGCTATGTCAAAAGCTTGAGGTAAAGAAGTACCACGCATGGACTGGATCATGATAGAAATTTGACCATTCAAACTTTGTAAGTAATATAGAAAAGCATGGTCAGCTGATGGTCTCACAGAGACTAGAATTCTATTCCATGTTTTGAGGAATCTACTATTGTAATCTGTCATTTGCTCTTGGGGGTCTCTTTTAATGGTTGTTAACTGCTCAACTAGAGACAAGTTATCTGATTTATCCTCAAAATACTTACTCAATGCATCTCCTAATTCATCCCATGAAGTAATAGAACCAATACTTAGAGTTCTAAACCATTCAAGAGCCTTACCTTTTAGAGAGGTTGCTAATAATTCTTTGGCCACATCCTCTTGAGTTATGTTGTGTATGCTACAGATGGTGGTCACATCTCTTATGTGTTCAAAAGCGGTTGTCTGCCCTTCACTAGTGAAATCAGGTATACTCTTAAGTGCCACCAAGGGCACATCATGATGTTGAGCAAAGGCCAATGGACTTCCTTGGTTGAAAGGTGCAAAGGAAAACTATCTAGCCATTGTAGGAGTTGGAATCTAAGGATTAACAACTATATGAGTTGTATTTTCTGATGGGTTTGAATCCTCTTCTAGATCTTTGGTTAGAGATCTGCCTCTTCTTCTAGAATGAAAGGGAAAAGGTCTCCTTTTTGAAGTATCAGGAGGTGTTGATTGAACTCTCCTTGTAGGGGATATTCTTTGAGTTGACCTACCTTTATGACTTCTTTTTGAGGGAAACTCTAAAAATTTAGTAGACTTTGAGCTTCTAGTCTCAATTTTTCTCATAAACCTTAAACAAGGTTAGCTTGGATCTTTGAAATCAGTGGAGTCGCCAGATATACTTAGTGGAACAACCTCTAAAGGTCTGTATTATGCAATCTGTATATCAAAGATGACATAAATTGAATTTGAATATTCTCTTATAGTCCCACCGAGCATGCCAGAATTGTTATACACTAAGTTTGCACCCTTGTTTCAAGCTCTCATAGTCTTGATAACCTAGTATAACATGGGAATCATCTCCAGGTGTGGGGCCTATGCTAACTAAGATGAGACCTCTAGGTTCTAGGCTGGTTCCTCTTAGATAATCACCTTAACTTGCTTCTAGACATGAAAAGTAAATCTTTTGAGGGAAAGGGATAGAAGGAATGCTTGAAAGGGAAATGACTTGAAAGCAAACTACCTACTAGGTGATACACCAAAATTAGGGTTTGGATCTCAGTGTAGAAGAATGGAATCAATGAAAGGCTTAGGTCTAGTAGGTCACAACTTACTGAATAGGCTTGCATACATGTTTCATAGGAGGGCCTGAACATAAGACACAACTTATGACCTGCAAGTAGACATTCACTTCTGCAACTCGGTGTAGGATTGAGACAAGACTGTTAGGGGGCTGAAGTATACACACAAAAACATCTAAATTAAATCAAACACAATAACACACATAATTATAGAAAGTAAGAGGAATTAGGAACCCTAAGATATCACTGAAAACATCATATACTTTAATCTAATAAGAGATAATCCAAACAAGGAAGCATAGGGACATGATGGATTGTCACAAAATACTTCTGCAATGTTTTTATTATCAATGGGAACTTTACAACTATATAAGCCAGAGGATAGAAATGATACCATAGATGACCCTTAAGAAAAGATGAATTTCTTCTACAATTGTTCAACTCTGAGCTCAAAAGCTCTCAAAATATAATATATACATCTCCTCTTTTGGTACGTAGGTAGGAGTTAAAACCTAAGTAGGGTTTACAAAAATCTACAATAATAACTAACCCTAACTCAACAAGTTCTGATCATGAAGATATCTCTGCAACATTATGGCTGATCAGACCTCAAGTTTGTGTGCCCATCCCTATACTACATCGACCTACAGACAAGCAACCTAGATTCATCCACTTTCCTGCACAAAGTCTTGCCATGAATGCATAACTGGTACCTTTCTGAGATAAGAAATGACCCATGACAACTACCCAGACCTCCTCATCATCCTCCTTTAACTGTAAATGTCCTGGAGACATAAATTCTCTGAACTACCTCACCGCTCACGGCCTGCAAATCAAATACTGGTAGAAAACCCTCTTAAACACATTTGAATTTGAAAACTAACGGCTAGCTGATCATTCTAAAATGTGTCCATTGATGTCCTTTATCTCCTGGAAAATGAATGGCTTAGATCAATGTTGAAATAGTTATAAAACCTTCTTGAAAATTCAAAAACCACCTCAGCACATTGCAGCCAATCAAATTCAAGCATGTTAGCACACCTGTCATTTTGGTCCCACCTCGAGCTTTTCTTTCTTAAGTCATTCGATGACTATGCAACTGAAGACCTTTCTCTAAGTTGTGAAGAACTTCTCTTAACCCTGGTCTGGTCAAGCAATTTAGTGAACAAGGCATTTCGCTGAATCGCCGAGTCTTTTAACTAACCCTGGTTCCATTAAGAGAACGTAAGAAATCCTTTAGTCACTGAGTTGTTTAAAAATTTACTAACCCTGGGTCTAGGCTGCCACATGTCATTCCTTTATTTGCTCTAGCTGGTCCATCAGCAATGACCTCGGTAAGCTCTCAAAATGGACCCACTCAAACTGAGATTCCAATCTAATGGTCGGTGCATGGTCTCATGACTGCCAAATATTCCTTCAGATGATACGCCCACTGCAGATCTTCATTAAGCCATGACCCCATTGACACATCGGTCCCACCTAAAAATCTCCATCAACACTTGGCAATCAATTATATTCGAGCACATTAGCACACCTGGCAACACGGTCCAATAGATTTTCCTTTTGTTTCAACCAATGAGAAGATACATGTCATCCTGACCTGGCACTGGACCCACCTGACAAAGTTGTACATCTAGCAAATTGAATGGCAGGTGCAAAATTGCATGTGTCAGAAAACCTCTACACGAAGATACATGAGCCGTCGATCTTCATCATTCTGACATCCTTGTAGAAACCCTGACACGGCCCCACTGACATGTTCTAGTCATCACTATGTGGGCCAATGAAATGCCACCAACTATGCACACTTGGCAGTGGACCCACTGAGAAACCTCGACATCTAATTGAATGACTGTCTCAAGATCACATGGCACTAATAGATTCCTTTAGATCATAAGACAACCTTAGATCTTAGTTAAAATAGGCCCCACTAACACGTACTCCACATCTCTGCTCTCGACCAATCAGAAGCTACCAAATTAGAATACGTGGCATCGGACCCACACAAGGCTTTGAAGTGTCACACACTTGGAAGATCTAACGGTCGGCGTAAGATCACATGTGTCAGAAAAAGGCTATGCAAAGATACGCTAGCCGTTGATCTTCCAAGCTGGGACCCTAGTTATCTGAGACCACAAAAGAACTTAGCGATTAAGCGACCAAAGGAAAAGGTTAACCGCTTGCTGAGTCGTTAGCCATTTAGCGATAACCGTGGAACACTTAGTGACTATGAGAATCATGCAATCGCTAAATCGCCAAATGGGAAGGATCACCGCCGGAGAAATAAGAGAACCTACGACCGACCAATGAGAATAAAGTGCACATGGTTTTTGAGGACTTAATGACCGAGATAAAGTAATGACCAAACAAAACATGGTCTAGGGCTTCTTAGGGTTTTTTTTGAACACCAATGACTATTTTTATGAATTTTTTACCTGCAGACTAGAGAGTCAAAAAGATTGCAGAGGCCAAAGGGTTTGAAATGAAGTCATGAAATTTTTAGGGATGCTTGTCAGGGTAAAAATAGAGACTTGGGGATGGATTTTAGCTAAATTTGTATAGGATAGGAAAATTAGGGTAACAAGACCTATTAGGACAAATTATAGGTCTAACTATCTACCAATTAGACCTTACTAGATAGGCATTAGGACCAATTAGACCTAACTAGAACTAACTATGACCTATTATGACTAATTAGATCGGTAGCTAGACCAATTAGGACCTATTAGGAATAATTAGGACCTATTAAATGTAATGAGACCTAACTGTAGACCTATTTGGTCCTATTAGACCAATTAGGACCAATTAGACCTAACTATCTACCTAACTAGGACCTATTAAGACCTATTAGACCAATTAGGACCAATTACCTGACCTATTAGGACCTATTAGGACCAATTAGAGTCTAACTATCTACCAATTAGACCTAACTAGATATGTATTAGGATCTATTACACCTAACTAGATGTAACTATGACCTATTAGGACCTATTAGACCTAACTACACCTAACTAGGACCTATTAGGACCAATTAGCACCAATTTGACATAATCAGGACCTAATTAGACCCAATTAGGACCTAACTAGACCCAATTAGACCTAATTAGACCCAATTAAACATATTCTAGGACCAATTAGGACCCAATTAAACCCACTAAAACCCAATTAGGACACAATTACACTCAATTAGACCTATTTTTCCTCAATATGAACCTAGTTAGACTAATTAGACATAATATGAACCTATTAAGACCGAATACGACCTATTAGAACCCAATTAGACTTAATTAGGCCAATTAGGACCTAATTAGACATAATATGAACTTATTAGGACCTAATATGACCTATTAGGAACCAATTAGACTTAATTAGACTAATTCTAGGACCTAATTAGACATAATATGAACCTATTAGGACCTAATTAGGCTTAATTAGACCAATTAAGACATAATTAGAGTTAATTAGACCAATTAGGACCTATAAGGACCAAATATGACCAATTAGGACCAATCAGGACCTATTTATATCTAATTAGACTTAATTAGACCAATTAAGACCTAATTTGACTTAATTAGACCAATTAGGACCTAATTAGGCTAAGTTCTAGACCTATTAGGACATATTGGGACCCAAATAGACAAATTAGGACAAATTAGATTAATTAGGACCTAATTAGACACAATTCTATACGAATTAGGAGCTATACAATTCTATACAATTCTATACGAATTAGATTAATTAGGACCAATTAGACCAATTAGGACCTAATTAGACTTAATTCTAGACTAATTAGACCAATTAGGACCTAATTAGACTTAATTCTAGACTAATTAGACTAATTAGGACCAATTAGAACCTAATTAGCCTCAATTAGACCAATTAGGACCCAATTAGACTCAAATAGACCAATTAGGACCTAATTAGACTTAATTCTAGACCAATTAGGACATATTAGGACCAATTATGACCAATAAGGACCTATTTATACCTAATTAGACCAACTAAGACCTAATTTGACTTAATTATCTACTAATTAGGACCTAATTAGACTCAATTCTAGACCAATTAGACCTATTAGGATCAATTAGACCAATTAGGACCTAATTAGACTTAATTCTAGACTAATTAGACCTATTAGGACCAATTAGGACCTATTAGGACTAATTAGGACCAATTAGCACGTAATTAGACCCAATTAGAACTAATTAGGACCTAATTAGACTTAATTAAAGACCAATTAGACATAATATTTACCTATTAAGACCTATTATGACCCAATTAGACTTAATTAGACCAATTAGGACCTAATTAGACATTATATGAACCTATTATGACCTATTAGGACCCAATTAGACGTAATTAGACATAATATGAAAATATTAGGACCTAATATAACCTATTCGGGCCTAATTAGACTCAATTAGACCAATGAGGACCTAACAAGACTTAATTGAATCCTGCCGAAAGTGGTAGTGAAAGTCACTTTTGGCAGGTTATAAACCCCACTGAAAAACCTAATTATTGACTTTCAATCGAAAGTTCCATGCTAGGAACTTTCGATTGAAAGTACCTTCTTACTTTCAATCAAAAGTAAGTAAAGTAATTTCGATCAAAAGTATGGGTTACTTTCTATCGAAAGTATGAAGGGATTTTTTAGTTGATTGCACTTTTCGAGACATTTTCCTTCCTCCAAAAAAGTGCAACCCACTATTGTGGGTTCACCCCTTAATCATCTTTAATTACAAACTCATTCTTAAAATATTGAGTTAAGTGTTTTATTTCAAAATCAAAAGTCTGAGATTTATGTAAACAAATCTCTTTATGAGTTTTTTAAATCAATCTCTTTATTAGTAAAAGAAATCTCATATTAAAAGATTGATTTGTTCTATGTAATTTGTATCAAAATTTAAGTTTTTTAGTTACTCAATAATTTTAGTTTATTTGTGTTATTTAGTTAATTATTTATTTTCTTGGCATTACTTAACTATTATAGAAGTTAGTTAAGTATTAATTGTTACATTTTAGTATTTAAGCAATTTATTAAAAAATAGTTAAAGATTATCAAGGTAACCTTGGATTTTATATTCTTGACCTGAATGAACTAGTTTAGGTGGAAATTTAATCAAGTTAGATAAGAATTGGTCAAATTGTTTATCTTTGTCAATCAAATGTGGGTTAACAGAAATATGATTGTCATTCTTTTATTTAATAGTTAAGGGATAAATTTTTACATTTAAGTTACTTTATGGAATTTATGAGTGAGGTAGTCTTTAAATTATTTCTTTGGGTAATTTTACTCTTTTTATATAGTTCTTAATTTTGTCTAAATTATTTAATGATGATAAATTTTAAGTTAATATTTATAAAATCAGAATTATTATTTAAGTTTTTTTTACCAAATAAATCTTTATTCCATTTAAAACAAAATCAAACTCAAGAAAAGGAGATTATTTTCATGACTCTAAAGGGGTAAATTTTTTCATTCCAAGCTAATCTTTTGTTTAAGATTTTGCAATTTGCATTTTCTATTTTTTTCTTTTAATAAAATACTTATTAAATTCAATTAGTTTTTTTAAATATGATTAAAGAGGAAGTATTAATTTCATTTATTCTCTTAAATTTTCAATTTTACTTAAGCAAAGGGGGTAATTTTTATTTTTTAAGCTACCCTATTGTTGAAACTTTTGATATAATTTGC
Source organism: Chamaecyparis obtusa (assembly GCA_027943335.1). NCBI lineage: Eukaryota > Viridiplantae > Streptophyta > Pinopsida > Cupressales > Cupressaceae > Chamaecyparis > Chamaecyparis obtusa. The sequence continues at coordinate 28,119 of BSBK01012736.1, forward strand.
CACAAGATATGAGTTATATGATTGATCCAATGCAACTATTGTTGTTACTAATGTTAAATCATAATTTGTTCAAGTATTGTGAGTAATCTTTCAACATTTCCTTTCAATGGATTATTATTGATTTAATTATTGAGCATTAATCATCTTTAGATTTTATATGATCTATTGTTATGCACTTAGTTTCATCTCTTATAAGTCCCATTTGATCTATTGTTCCATTTATAAGTTACACTGGGATGCACTTAATCGTTCCATTTGTAAGTTGCACTAGGATGCACTTGTTCCATTTATAAGTTTCACTGGGATGCACTTAATTGTTCCATTTGTAAGTTGCACTAGGATGCACTTACTTGTTCCATTTATAAGTTGCACTGGGATGCACTTAATTGTTCCATTTTTAAGTTGCATTGGGATGCACTTACTTGTTCCATTTATAAGTTGCATTGGGATGCACTTAATTGTTCCATTTGTAAGTGGCATTGGGATGCACTTACTTCAGTTGATGATTTTGAAATTGTTCTATTTGTATGTTGTACTAGGATGCACTTACTTCACTTGATGTTTATCAACTTGTTCCATTGGTTATTTTTTTGCCTCATGGTGAGGATGGTGCTCTTGAAATATCTCCTAAATTTTGTTGGATATCTCTTATATTTGGAAGGCAATATGTTTTTTTCACTCACAATCCTTCCTTCAGATCATTTTTTAGTACATGTCAATATTAGTTTTGTTAATGTTGGTTTAGATTCTTATCCTCTATATGGTTCCTTGATTATGGTACTTGTTTGTAGACATGTCTGGCAACTCAGTTCATAGGTTGATTTTATGTTTGAGTCTCTTGCTCTATTGTTTATCTTTGTCTCTCTCATATTTCTATGCAAATTATACTATTGCGATAATGCACTGCACTCTTCATTGCTTAGATCATGGGTCATGTAAGTGATGGAGTCCTGACCCATTCACTTGCAGTGAGATGACTCATCAGTGGACTGTCTATATCCATGTGATTGATGCAATGTTGATGCAGATATCATTAGTTGGCCTTGTCTATGGTCATTTATGAAAATTAGTATGTTTCTTTTATGAGAGCATTGATAATGTTTATTATAACTCACTTTTAGCATATGAATTATCTAGATATCATGTTAAGCTACCTTGTATTTTTTTTATGAATGCTCATAAAGTTGAATAATTTTATGATACATATTATAAGTTTCTTTTCAAAAGTGTACTAATTTGCATCAAGGGTAGATCCCAACTATGGGAAATCTACTTGTGGTTTTTCTATGTTCTATATTTCAGGTGATCCATCAAAGAAGATTCAAGACATCAATTCCTTTACACAAATCCTATGAATCACAAGACTTCTTGAAGATGTGGTTATACTTCCACTTGAATACATTTAAAGGACCCATCCAATTCTCTTGGCTCTACAAAATATGCATGTTCAACATACAAAAGACTACTTGCACACTTGTAGACAATACATTTTTCCTTATATTGAAGATCAAGTTGCAGATTATTGTAAATTTTGGGTTTAAAACCCCTTGTTGTAAATTCCCCAAGTAAAGTTTAAAGGGGGATGTTAGAATTTACAATCTTTACTTGGTTGTATTATTTAAATAAGGATAAACTAAGGTATCCTTCATGTAATTTTGTCCTCTCGTCCAAGTGGGAGGACAACTCATATTTTGTAATTCCTTTAAGGGTGAATGTTGACAATTAGGTACCAATTCTATGAAAGTCTGCTTCGAAAAAACAATTGCAATAAGAAATGGGCAACCAATTTTTATATCCAGTGCCTGTTTAGGTTCAATAGCCCAATCCATAATAAAAAAATGGGCACCTATTTAAAAATTGGGCGCCTGTTTTAGATCGGGCACCTAAAGAAAAATGGGCACCCGATTTGTAAAAATTGGGCGGTTGTTTTAGAAATCTATTTATTTTTTTATTTTTTTACTGTTTTGTTTGTCATTTTCACTGTCGAGAATGAGATCACCTTTAGCTGAGCTCGGGTGCCTATTTCAGCTTCTCCTACTGAATCCCTCTTTCATTTTTTTCATGTTCAAGGTATGTACTATTGTTTTTTATTATTTTTTATAATTTTTGTCATTAAAAATTGTAGTTTCAAGTTATTTTTAATTAAAAATGTATTATAATGTTGTTTTCAAAATTATTGTATAAATTTAATTATATTTTATGTTTCAAGTAGTTCTTTTTAATTTTAATTTACTTTGTAAATTAGCATACCCAAGTAGAAAACTGTTAAATTTTTTAATTTAACCCTAGGTAGTAAAACAAAAATGTAAACCTCGATAGAATTAAATTACGAAACCCTAAGTCAAAAACCAAAACATGAATTTAGATATGTGTAAATAAAATAACAAACCATAGCTGGAAAAAAATATATTTACGTAAATAAAATAATCTCTCTCTCTCTCTCTCTCTCTCTCTCTCTCTCTCTCTCTCTCTCTCTCTCTTTATTAAAACATGTTCCTTGAATCAAAACCTTTCAAAACATAGAGTTTTAAAAACATCAAAAACATTGGAATCTTTTTTCAATCAAGTAGGTGTAATTAAATTTTTATTTAACTCTCTCATTTTTCAACCAAGAATGTGTACATTCTTAAAAAAATATTTAAACATTTGTCTTGATTGTCTTTGTAACTTGTAAAATGTAAATAACTTATACGTTAAATTTTAAATTATGATGTGTAATTAACTCTCTCTCTCTCTCTCTCTCTCTCTCATTTTAATTATTTAAGTAATTCTTTGTAAGGTAAAATGTAATTTACAATATGTTAATTGTAAATTATCATGTTTTTATATGTATGCAGATTAAAAATATGGATTATTTTCATATTGATGAGCTTATAGGTCACCATGTAGCACCCCCACCACCTCCACCTCCACCTCCACCTCCACCTCCCCTATCCATCAGCTAATCTACTATGCCTTGCAGATAGCATGCAAGGCATAGTAGATTCACTAGATACATTAGACTTTGAGATTGATAGTTTCCAGTCATGGAGGAAGAGTATGCATGGATATTATGCTGACAACCTCTATTATAAAGAGGTTAATAATTGAAAAATTACAAAAATTGATATGGCACGCTATTGTTTGAACCCTAAAATGGGTGAGTAGATACATGGCAAGAAGCCACATATTTCTATTAGATGGTGTAGACACCCCGGTATAGCAGAGCATTTTTGGGAATGGTGGTGGATGGTATTTGACCATCCACTACACGCTAATCATGAGGTCCCACTTTATTTTTTGAAAAAATTATGTGCTAAATTTTAATTGGGTAGGAAACCCAATTATTTTAACATGAGATCATTCTAGGGGGTTGGTCAGGGCATGCCATAGGATAGGCTAGGGGCCAAATTGAGTGATAGAACTAGAAATCATGTGCACAATGAGCCCCTTGTTCCTCTTCCTTCTCCTATAGTTCCTACACCTGTCCATCATCAAGAAGTGCAATCATCTCTTGGTTCTTTGAGTGCCCTTATAGGCAATTTGTTATAGTACTTGACCTAGGTGAGGGCTTCCCCTAGCATAGCACATGTTTGCAGGAGTTGTGGGGGTATATGTAGGGGTCCCTAGACTGATCTTGATACTGTCGATGCTGCCCATGGTGGATACGCTGATGATGATGGTGGCGTACATGGTGGATATGCTAATGATGGTGGTGCACATGGTGATGTCAGAGATGATATCTCATCATATGTTGATTTTATCAATCCAGATGATGATCATCCCGTAGAGGTAGATTTAATTATAATCTATATAGTGTAATATTAAATTTCATATTTATACAATTATGAACCATAACATGTGGATTTTTTTGGTGAATAGAGGAGGGTTGACCCTCCATTCATTAGCCATCCTCATATGATATCGACACCTTGACATCTTGGTGCTCCATTCATGGTATGAATTTTGATATTGATACATTTAAACTTTAAACAAAATAAACTTTAATTGATAATGTGTTTGACATATTTTTGTGATTTTGTATGGTCTCTCATGTAACACTAAGATTTTCAGTCCTTCATTCTCTGCTCCACCAGTCACCGAGAGTTATCCACATATACATGTAGTATGTTTTTCATTTATTAATTTTAAGTGTTTATATCTTACTAATTTGTCTACAACTTTGATTCGCACATATATTTTTGCAAATGTATTATTTTGGATGGTCTCATGTTGCACAATCACATTTATCGCATGACTCATCAGTGACATTAGCTATGTGTCACGCATAGGTAATGTACATGTTTTTATTCCATAAATTTATAGTCAAGTTATATATACCTTATAATTTATGTATATGTACTATAAGTTTGATTCATGCTTTATATATGTTGTTCAAGTCAACACCACCATGAGTCTTCGCATGACTACATAATTAAGCCAAATGTATCCATCAACACTATCCTTTGAGGTCATGATTAAAAGAAATTTTTCAATGTCCATTCTGTATCTAGATCTTTTGCACCTAATTATTAAAAATTTGTACTTTAATGTTTTTATAGGACTTGGCTGCATCCACTTTTAATGTAGCTGAGGGAGGACCTTCATGTCCCACTAAGGGTACTCAGGACTAGACACAACCGGATGAGGGTACTCAAGACCAGATAGAGCATGTTGACACATCATAGTCCTCTTCATGTGGAGTGAAGAGGACTGCAGATCAACTAGATGCATAGAGTTACACTAATACATTTGGGGTCATTTTGCGACGGCTATGTGTCGCAATTGTGACAACTATGTGTCGCAATAGCAACACCCATAGATGTCGCTATTTTTTAGTCACAAATTGCGACGTCTATGGGTAGCCGTCGCAATTGCGACACATATCCCGTCGCAATGTGACTAAGATTTGTTAGCGGCATGGCCGTCGCCCCCCCGTCGCATGGCTTCAGAGGGCCGTCGCAATCACGACGGACCTCCCAAGCAATTGCGACGGGCACCTACATCGCATTGCGACGGGTTGCCGTCGCAATTGCGACGCCCGTGGGTGGATTAAAAAAAAAAATTAATTTAATACATTGCTAATGAACCACATTAATGCTTTTTTCTTTCAACAAATGAGGACAGCCACTGTAAAGACAACATGATAATGTACACTCACTGTAAGGACAGTCACAAATGAGGACATCTCACAGTGACTGTCCCTAGTGTAATTGCCACTTGAATGTATTGCTATTCAGCCACATTAATGCTTTTCTTCTTCAACAAATGAGGATAGTCACTGTAAAGACAACATGATAATGTACACTCACTGTGAGTGTACATTATCATGTTGTCTTTACAGTGACTATCCTCATTTGTTGAAGAAGAAAAGCATTAATGTGGCTGAATAGCAATACATTCAAGTGGCAATTACACTAGGGACAGTCACTGTGAGATGTCCTCATTTGTGACTGTCCTTACAGTGAGTGTACATTATCATGTTGTCTTTACAGTGAGTGTACATTATCATGTTGTCTTTACAGTGTCAATATATGCATTATTACTTAAACTGAAGAGTACTCTAAATAATATGTCATTGTGGAGTTCTGATTGCTTCCAATTTGATATACGCTTGTTCTACTTATGTATCCAGCATCATGTAAGAAAAGTTGATGCTTTTAAATAGATTCATTTAGCCATGAAATGCCTGTGCATGTTACATACAAGATTCCAAGGCCCAAAACTGATTACTCATTATAATTCATGTACAGAATGATAATCAACCACAACGAGGCATGCGTAGGCGCTGCTTAGATTTTGAGGCATCAGAAGCTCATAGAAGAAACTTGACCAATGGCTCATGGAATGCAACAAACTTATTGCCTAAAATAGGAGCATTGGTAACCACAGATGATGGTTTTGAAAAGAACACTTCACCATCAATGTCACGTGAGGGAACTGCAATTTCTGATGGCAAGTAACTTGTAGTATATAAGAGAGATGTAGGTACAGATGCTGGGAATACATTGCTAATGAACCACATTAATGCTTTTTTCCTTCAACAAATGAGGACAGTCACTTTAAAGACAACATGATAATGTACACTCACTGTAAGGATAGTCACAAATGAGGACATCTCACAGTGACTGTCCCTTGTGTAATTTCCACTTGAATGTATTGCTATTGAGCCACATTAATGCTTTTCTTCTTCAACAAATGAGGATAGTCACTCTAAAGACAACATGATAATGTACACGGGCTGTAAGTGTACATTATCATGTTGTCTTTACAGTGACTGTCCTCCTTCAAGTGGCAATTACACAAGGGACAGTCACTGTAAAGGCAACATGATAATGTAGAGAAACGTTGTCATTTGTATTTTCAACAGTGCCGAGAGAGATTCCCTCCGTGAAATCACAGCTACAATTTCTGAGTACGTTGGGTTTATTTTTCTTTTGTCATTATTATGTAATCTGGTATTCAGCTGTTACAGAGCTAAAATACCCAGAAATGAGGACATATCTGTGTTGAATTTATTGTTAGCAGCTTTGGTTATTTAGAAGTTTAATTTTATTTGTTCATCTTTCAAGCACAAACCTTTTGTGGACCGTAACATCTTCATTGTTTCGGGTATGCAATGAAACAGCCGTAACTTGCAACTACCTTCACGGTACTTGTGTACATTATCATGTTGTCTTTACAGTGACTGTCCTCATTCAAGTGGCAATTACACAAGGGACAATCACTGTGAGATGTCCTCATTTGTGATGAGGACAGTCACACATGAGGACATCTCACAGTGACTGTCCCTTGTGTAATTGCCACTTGAATGTATTGTTATTCAACCACATTTATGGGCCCGTTTGGACCATAGCACACAGTAGCATCTACAGAGAAGAATATCCCAGGTGTAACAATTTGTAAGAATATACCAACAGTTCTAAGAAGTTCCCTAGCACATAGTAGCATCTACAGAGAAGAATATACAACATGAGGGCAGCCACTGTAAAGACAACATGATAATGTACACTCATTGTATGTGTACATTATCATGTTGTCTTTACAGTGACTGTCCTCATTCAAGTGGCAATTACAGAAGGGACAGTCATTGTGAGATGTCCTCATTTGTGACAAGGATAGTCACACATGAGGATAGCTCACAGTGATCGATTGTCCCTTGTGTAATTGCCACTTGAATGTATTGCTATTGAACCACATTAATGCTTTTCTTCTTCAACAAATGAGGACAGTCACTCTAAAGACAACATGATAATGTACACTCATTGTAAGGACAGTCACAAATGAGGACATCTCACAGTGACTGTCCCTTGTGTAATTGCCACTTGAATTACACAAGGGACAGTCATTGTGAGATGTCCTCATTTGTGACAAGGATAGTCACACATGAGGACATCTCACAGTGATCGATTGTCCCTTGTGTAATTGCCACTTGAATGTATTTCTATTGAACCACATTAATGCTTTTCTTCTTCAACAAATGAGGATAGTCACTCTAAAGACAACATGATAATGTACACTCACTGTAAGGACAGTCACAAATGAGGACATCTCATAGTGACTGTCCCTTGTGTGATTGCCACTTGAATGTATTGCTATTCAGCCACATTAATGCTTTTCTTCTTCAACAAATGAGGATAGTCACTCTAAAGACAACATGATAATGTACATGGGCTGTAAGTGTACATTATCATGTTGTATTTACAGTGACTATCCTCCTTCAAGTGGCAATTACACAAGGGACAGTCACTGTAAAGGCAACATGATAATGTAGAGAAACGTTGTCATTTTTATTTTCAACAATGCCGAGAGAGATTCCCTCCACGAAATCACAGCTACAATTTCTGAGTACATTGGGTTTATTTTTCTTTTGTCATTATTATGTAATCTGGTATTCAGCTGTTACAAAGCTAAAATACCCAGAAATGAGGACATATCTGTGTTGAATTTATTGTTAGCGGCTCTGGTTATTTAGAAGTTTAATTTTATTTGTTCATCTTTCAAGCACAAAGGTTTTGTGGACCATAACATCTTCATTGTTTCGGGTATGCAATGAAACAGCCGTAACTTGCAACTACCTTCACGGTACTTGTGTACATTATCATGTTGTCTTTACAGTGACTGTCCTCATTCAAGTGGAAATTACAGAAGGGACAGTCACTGTGAGATGTCCTCATTTGTGACAAGGACAGTCACACATGAGGACATCTCACAGTGACTGTCCCTTGTGTAATTGCCACTTGAATGTATTGCTATTCAACCACATTTATGGGCCCGTTTGGACCCCAGCACACAGTAGCATCTACAGAGAAGAATATCCCAGGTGTAACAAGTTGTAAGAATATACCAACAGTTCTAAGAAGTTCCCTAGCACATAGTAGCATCTACAGAGAAGAATATACAACATGAGGGCAGCCACTGTAAAGACAACATGATAATGTACACTCATTGTATGTGTACATTATCATGTTGTCTTTACAGTGACTGTTCTCATTCAAGTGGCAATTACAGAAGGGACAGTCATTGTGAGATGTCCTCATTTGTGACAAAGATAGTAACACATGAGGACATCTCACAGTGATCGATTGTCCCTTGTGTAATTGCCACTTGAATGTATTGCTATTGAACCACATTAATGCTTGTCTTCTTCAACAAATGAGGACAGTCACTCTAAAGACAACATGATAATGTACACTCATTGTAAGGACAGTCACAAATGAGGACATCTCACAGTGACTGTCCCTTGTCTAATTGCCACTTGAATTACACAAGGGACAGTCATTGTGAGATGTCCTCATTTGTGACAAGGATAGTCACACATGAGGACATCTCACAGTGATCGATTGTCCCTTGTGTAATTGCCACTTGAATGTATTGCTATTGAACCACATTAATGCTTTTCTTCTTCAACAAATGAGGATAGTCACTCTAAAGACAACATGATAATGTACACTCACTGTAAGGACAGTCACAAATGAGGACATCTCACAGTGACTGTCCCTTGTGTGATTGCCACTTGAATGTATTGCTATTCAGCCACATTAATGCTTTTCTTCTTCAACAAATGAGGATAGTCACTCTAAAGACAACATGATAATGTACACGGGCTGTAAGTGTACATTATCATGTTGTCTTTATAGTGACTGTCCTCCTTCAAGTGGCAATTACACAAGGGACAGTCACTGTAAAGGCAACATGATAATGTAGAGAAACGTTTTAATTTGTATTTTCAACAGTGCCGAGAGAGATTCCCTCCGCGAAATCACAGCTATAATTTCTGAGTACGTTGGGTTTATTTTTCTTTTGTCATTATTATGTAATCTGGTATTCAGCTGTTACAGAGCTAAAATACCCAGAAATGAGGACATATCTATGTTGAATTTATTGTTAGCGGCTCTGGTTATTTAGAAGTTTAATTTTATTTGTTCATCTTTCAAGCACAAACGTTTTGTTGACCGTAACATCTTCATTGTTTCGGGTATGCAATGAAATAGCCGTAACTTGCAAATACCTTCACAGTACTTGTGTACATTATCATGTTGTCTTTACAGTGACTGTCCTCATTCAAGTGGCAATTACACAAGGGACAGTCACTGTGAGATGTCCTCATTTGTGACAAGGACAGTCACACATGAGGACATCTCACAGTGACTGTCCCTTGTGTAATTGCCACTTGAATGTATTGCTATTCAACCACATTTATGGGCCCGTTTGGACCCCAGCACACAGTAGCATCTACAGAGAAGAATATCCCAGGTGTAACAAGTTGTAAGAATATACCAACAGTTCTAAGAAGTTCCCTAGCACATAGTAGCATCTACAGAGAAGAATATACAACATGAGGGCAGCCACTGTAAAGACAACATGATAATGTACACTCATTGTATGTGTACATTATCATGTTGTCTTTACAGTGACTGTCCTCATTCAAGTGGCAATTACAGAAGGGACAGTCATTGTGAGATGTCCTCATTTGTGACAAGGATAGTCACACATGAGGACATCTCACAGTGATTGATTGTCCCTTGTGTAATTGCCACTTGAATGTATTGCTATTGAACCACATTAATGCTTTTCTTCTTCAACAAATGAGGACAGTCACTCTAAAGACAACATGATAATGTACACTCATTGTAAGGACAGTCACAAATGAGGACATCTCACAGTGACTGTCCCTTGTGTAATTGCCACTTGAATTACACAAGGGACAGTCATTGTGAGATGTCCTCATTTGTGACAAGGATAGTCACACATGAGGACATCTCATAGTGATCGATTGTCCCTTGTGTAATTGCCACTTGAATGTATTGCTATTGAACCACATTAATGCTTTTCTTCTTCAACAAATGAGGACAGTCAGTCTAAAGACAACATGATAATGTACACTCACTGTAAGGACAGTCACAAATGAGGACATCTCACAGTGACTGTCCCTTGTGTGATTGCCACTTGAATGTATTGCTATTCAGCCACATTAATGCTTTTCTTCTTCAACAAATGAGGATAGTCACTCTAAAGACAACATGATAATGTACACGGGCTGTAAGTGTACATTATCATGTTGTCTTTACAGTGACTGTCCTCCTTCAAGTGGCAATTACACAAGGGACAGTCACTATAAAGGCAACATGATAATGTAGAGAAACGTTGTCATTTGTATTTTCAACAGTGCCGAGAGAGATTCCCTCCATGAAATCATAGCTACAATTTCTGAGTACATTGGGTTTATTTTTCTTTTGTCATTATTATGTAATCTGGTATTCAGCTGTTACAGAGCTAAAATACCCAGAAATGAGGACATATCTGTGTTGAATTTATTGTTAGCGGCTCTGGTTATTTAGAAGTTTAATTTTATTTGTTCATCTTTCAAGCACAAACGTTTTGTGGACCGTAACATCTTCATTGTTTCGGGTATGCAATGAAACAGCCGTAACTTGCAACTACCTTCACGGTACTTGTGTACATTATCATGTTGTCTTTACAGTGACTGTCCTCATTCAAGTGGCAATTACACAAGGGACAGTCACTGTGAGATGTCCTCATTTGTGACAAGGACAGTCACACATGAGGACATCTCACAGTGACTGTCCCTTGTGTAATTGCCACTTGAATGTATTGCTATTCAACCACATTTATGGGCCCGTTTGGACCCCAGAACACAGTAGCATCTACAGAGAAGAATATCCTAGGTGTAACAAGTTGTAAGAATATTGGAATAGTTCTAAGAAGTTCCCTAGCACATAGTAGCATCTACAGAGAAGAATATACAACATGAGGGCAGCCACTGTAAAGACAACATGATAATGTACACTCATTGTATGTGTACATTATCATGTTGTCTTTACAGTGACTGTCCTCATTCAAGTGGAAATTACAGAAGGGACAGTCACTGTGAGATGTCCTCATTTGTGACAAGGACAGTCACACATGAGGACATCTCACAGTGACTGTCCCTTGTGTAATTGCCACTTGAATGTATTGCTATTCAACCACATTTATGGGCCCGTTTGGACCGCGGCACATAGTAGCATCTACAGAGAAGAATATCCCTGGTGTAACAAGTTGTAAGAATATACCAACAGTTCTAGGAAGTTCCCTAGCACATAGTAGCATCTACAGAGAATAATATACAACATGAGGGCAGCCACTGTAAAGAAAACATGATAATGTACACTCATTGTATGTGTACATTATCATGTTGTCTTTACAGTGACTGTCCTCATTGAAGTGGAAATTACACAAGGGACAGTCACTGTGAGATGTCCTCATTTGTGACAAGGATAGTCACACATGAGGAAATCTCACAGTGACTGTCCCTTGTGTAATTGCCACTTGAATGTATTGCTATTCAACCACATTTATGGGCCCGTTTGGACCGCGGCACATAGTAGCATCTACAAAGAAGAATATCCCAGGTGTAACAAGTTGTAAGAATATACCAACAGTTCTAAGAAGTTCCCTAGCACATAGTAGCATCTACAGAGAAGAATATGGGTCAATGAGGTTGACTTCAAAGCCATGCAATCTAATGGTAATAGTAATATCATAATTTGACATACTATCAGAAATACTTCCGAAATAGACTATTCAATCTTATAAGAGATGGATTCATGAGAACTGTTATTTATGAAATATGAGTCAATGACTTTAATTAAAAAAATTACACAATCTAATTCTTGTAAAAATATCAAAATTTGACACATTGAAAATACCTTCCAAAAGTATCGTTAATTGATTAATATGAATCACTACTCATGAAATATAATTTTATAAACCTAATCTAAAAACTACACAATAAAAATCTTAATAGCAATATTGTAAGAAACTATTCCCAAAAGCAAGCCTAATAAAATTTGATGAAAATAATTTTTGTTTCACTCAACTTTGACATTCACAACTTCCTCTTTTATTATAATAAGAAAAAAAATGTCTTTTTAGATATACCTCATGAACCATACTTGAATAATCTATCATTTTTCTTCTCAAAAACATATTTGCAGAGCCTGCTTCTTTTACTTGTTTTTACTTTTATCTCTCTGATGGAAAGGGTTCCTTCAGGACACATTTTTCCAAGTTCACTGCTTGAGATATTTGAGGAGGGTTCCCCTGCTTGAGTATCCATCCAACCCATATTCGAGTAGTTCTACAATTGCACAGTCTAAATTAATAATACTGACAATTGAATGACAAATGATGATACATAGAATTGATATAAACTAATCCTAAAAACACTAAAACATTATTAATATATTTATATTTCATAAATAAAATTGATATAAAAGATTTGGAAAGATACATTAAAAAATAGAAAAACAGTAATTTATAATAGAAGGAAACTTAAATTGCTATTTAAGAAAAAAACAAGAGTCTTAAATCTTATCATTTTGTTTCATTATCATCCATAAGTACACACCTCTAGCATAATAATTATATTTTACCACCCATAAAATGAAAAAAAGATTTTCACAAGAGAAATTGAAGCTAGATTATAAAAATGAACCATCTTATTGGAAACTGGAACTGTTATCATACCCAAAAGGACTACAAAATTTCACCTTATCATACCCAGATTGTTGCTTTGCCTGGCGGAGGGAAATTTGATCAGTAAAATTGACACAGAGTATGTTGTCTCCATTGTCATGCTGGATAACAAAACACCAACTTTAATGGGCATGTACTGTCCCTTGTGTAATTGCCACTTGAATGCATTGCTATTTGATGCAGGGGCATCCCTAATGCAAGCCAAAGACACCATGATTGAAGGAAGTTTCCATGAAGCCAAGGAGTCAAATCCTATCAATTGGAACATAAGATTTTCACCTTGGAGCTTTGAAGGATTGACTAGTGAAAGGTCCTTTTGATTGACAAATCAGAGTCTTTTTGAATGACAAATCAGAGTCTTTTTGAATGACAATAAATTAGAATAGGAGTTTTAGATGTTTTCTTGGTTTGTAATAAATATTAAGGATTGATTTTATCTCCTTATAAACATCCACTTGTTGGACACAAGACCCCTTGGTGACTTATAAACCTTGGGCATCTTTTGAGTCCTTGGATGAAATGAGCATAGTAAGTGTTTATTAGGTGTCTTTTAGATGTTGTTAAGAAGTTTGAAGGTCCAAAATAACTTTAATAAGGTTCCTAAAGTTTCACAACACATTTTTAACCTTCTCGGCAAAGTTGTTTGCAAAGTTGTAATGCAACTTTAAAAGTTGCTTAGCAAAGTTGACATTTGTTGGATAAACTATTCTAACCACCTAGATGGTTGAAACAACATTTGGAGAGCCTATTTTAGGCTTCAAATGGTCGAAGACAGATAGAGAACCAGTATTGTAATCATTTTGCTTTCATAAAAAATAAAAATAACCCTATTTTAGTGCATTTCTGGTGAAAAACGAACTCTGTACGGCTGTACGGATGGTGGTTGGATGATAAAATTTTCCTGGAAGTTGTAATAGTGACATCTGATGCTTTGGAAGTTGGTTTGATTGATTCTCTTTGTTTTATATCTAAGTTATTTCAAATTTTCTGTGCATTGTTTACAAACCCTCATTTTCAGGGTTTGACTGATGTAAAGACCTTAACTCACGTTTCAACCATTGGAATTCCTTCTTCCTTGGTGGAATGAGAGTTAAGGATGTATATTTATATATTCTAAAAGCCCTGACTACTCTGCATCACTATTGAACCACATTAATGCTTTTTTCCTTCAACAAATGAGGACAGTCACTGTAAAGACAACATGATAATGTACACTCACTGTAAGGATAGTCACAAATGAGGAAATCTCAGAGTGATTATCCCTTGTGTAATTTCTGCTTGAATACATTGCTATTGAACCACATTAATGCTTTTTTCCTTCAAGTGGCAATTACACAAGGGACAGTCACTGTGAGATGTCCTCATTTGTGACAAGGACAGTCACACATGAGGACATCTCACAGTGACTGTCCCTTGTGTAATTGCCACTTGAATGTATTGCTATTCAACCACATTTATGGGCCTGTTTGGACCATGGCACACAATAGCATCTACAGAGAAGAATATCCCAGGTGTAACAAGTTGTAAGAATATACCAACAGTTCTAAGAAGTTCCCTAGCACATAGTAGCATCTACAGAGAAGAATATACAACATGAGGGCAGCCACTGTAAAGACAACATGATAATGTACACTCATTGTATGTGTACATTATCATGTTGTCTTTACAAGGATAGTCATTTGTGACAAGGATAGTCACACATGAGGACATCTCATAGTGATCGATTGTCCCTTGTGTAATTGCCACTTGAATGTATTGCTATTGAACCACATTAATGCTTTTCTTCTTCAACAAATGAGGACAGTCACTCTAAAGACAACATGATAATGTACACTCACTGTAAGGACAGTCACAAATGAGGACATCTCACAGTGACTGTCCCTTGTGTGATTGCCACTTGAATGTATTGCTATTCAGCCACATTAATGCTTTTCTTCTTCAACAAATGAGGATAGTCACTCTAAAGACACAATGATAATGTACACGGGCTGTAAGTGTACATTATCATGTTGTCTTTATAGTGACTGTCCTCCTTCAAGTGGCAATTACACAAGGGATTTGTGTTTTCATTTGTGTTTTCAACAGCACCGTAACCCTCCGCGAAATCACATCGGGATATAAGGGCAAAACAAACAAGAATGTTGTCATTTGTATTTTCAACAGCGCCGAGAGAGATAAACAAACTTAAAACTCAGACTTAAGAAAGATGAAGGCAATGCTTCAAAAGGCCGATGCCCTAAATACGGGAAAACACAATACCACCATTAAACGATGCCCTAGTCACCGTATCAATGCTGCCAGCTCCGTACTAGTATGCTGACTGCTCACTTTCATCCTGTGATAAAGGTAACTTCATTAATCATACTTGAAATGGCAGCATACGAACTAAAGCTGATGAACATTTATAAACTAAAAGTTTAAAACTACAGATTACAAATGTAGTAGTTTCATACTAAAAGAACTTGATGTCTGAAATTTACCATTAGAAGTATCCAAACGAATACCACAGTACTGTTGAACTTGGAGAATCGGAGATGATCTACACAGCAAGGTTCAACAGCTGTAAGGACTGTTACACCATCTTTAGCATTTGAATACATTTTCTCCTTGGCTTCTGGTGGATCCTCAAAGACCCCCAATGACGTTTTCCCTACAATTATCAATTGTTTGTCAGTATAAGATATTAATAAATAAACATTAATCACAATATTAGGCAAACAATGTTCTTGATGTCTGAATCTAAATCACAGAAAGCTCTAATAAAGCAGTTCTTAGTTTCACATTAAACTAAGTTTCAATTTCAAATGGTTATAATAATTTTTGCAAGTTATAAGTAGCTGGTTACAGTATATGACATAAAAAGAAAAAAAATCATTTCTATTCTTTTCTTCTTTTTCTCTTTCAATGAAGCTTTTGCACCACACAAATGCATACCAAGAATTTCTCAGGAGGTTTCAAGACCATTACATACCAAACTTCTTCTCTGTAGATGCTACTGTGTGTCGTGGTCCAAACGGGTCCAAATAGACCTAGTGACTCTAGTAGGTCTCCAAAACCTGTTCTGCAGCAATAACTCTTCAATTTGACAAAGGACCTTATGAACTTATATGTTTTTTGAGTACCCTTTTTGATGTTCTAACAATCCTCCAACTCCCAGACCTTGACTCCACTCCAGCATATAAATGTCCTTATTGAGTCCGCAGACCTAATGCATGCCTTTGGGTGTGGGTTCCAAAACAAGGCATTGAAAATGGGTGCATGAAACCAAGATCAGAGTTTGAAGATGTACACCATGCTCTAAAGATCTAGATTCAACAAGGTTTGAGGTCCTTTACTTGCCGCTACCCTCTGATCTTGCATAATCCATCAACTCCTAGTCAAGAACATTGAGATTCTTGACGTAGGGCTTGCTCTTGAAATTCTCTAGCTTAGTATCCTGTTCCAAAGCTTTTAAAATATGAAAATAAACCCCCGTAACTTGCATTTTACAAAGAACAGAGGATATCCTATGGTTTATTTGCAAATTAAGGCCATTTGAATGCAATAACCCAAAAAATGAGGGTTTGACAGAACAACAGATAAGAAAAAGGAATAACTTTGATATAAGGTGTCTTGAATCTACCAAATAAACTCTCAAAGCATAAGATATAAATACTCTAACTTCCACACTGGTCTGCCCTCCCTTTCACATCCGTACACTGTACAGTGCTTGAAGGAAATGCACAAAAAAGGCTCTGAAATAGTGGCTCTATCTGACAGAGAGTCCATGCTAGGCTTCATGACTAACCTAGAGCACATTCCTTGTTATGGAGGAAGTTTGAATGGTGAAGAACTTATGGAATGGATAGAGGACCTAGATAACCATTTTGACTACAAGTATCTTATTAATAACCATTTTGAATACAAGTATCTTATGGATAGAGGACCTTGATAACCATTTTGACTCATTTAGTATCTTATTGAGCTTCACTTTGTTTCGAGAATATAGTTTAATATTCTCTACTAAACAGGGCCAACCACGTGAAGGTGGAAGCTCATTTGGCCCCACCCCCCTCCCCCTAACATCACTCTACATTCCCCGTTAACATCTAACATTCATTCATTCTTTCAATTATTAATAAAATGTAACATTCAATCAATATCACATGATAACATTCATTAACACATTAGATTCGTTAACACACAACATTCATCAATATGAAAATAAACACATAATTCATGAACATTCATTAGCACATAATTAAATTCATTGAGACATAAAATTCAGTCATTATCAATTAAGGTATTTAGATGACAATCATTTCTTTTTTCTCTTTCTAATTTTTTTTTCTATGTAAGCTCTAAGAGGAGCATCAGTGTTATCATCAATACCCCCCTCATCAGTTGTTTTGTTCTTTGTTCTTGATGATCTCAAATTCCTATGCTGCTGCAAAGGGGGGTCCTCTACAATAACAAATAAAAGAGTTAAATTTAAAATATTTAATTATAATTGTTACAAGTATTTAATTATTTTAAAGAACATAACTGTGGCGCTCTTTAATTACCTGATCTGGCCACATCATTTTGTCTAGACTCAACCTCAACATGCTCATGAGCACCGACCCCTCGATCCTCTACAGTTGCTATACAAAATGTTACATTAATCCAAACACCAATTGTAATTACATATAAAAATTTTAATAGCAAATGTATACCTCCACCACTAGGATGCACATCATGCGAACCTTCATTATGCATAGATTGTGTAGAAGGATTGTCAGGCTGCATTCCAATATCCTACACATTGTTATCATTGCTTTCTTAAAACAGATATACTCACTTTATATTAGAACTTAACATCAAATAGACTAATTGGTAAAGTATTCAATTTGAAATAAATTTCATTTAGCTTATTTACCTGTGGCTCAGATGCATCATTATTTGAACCTTGCACACTGATTTCAGCTCGTAGCCATTCAGCCACGGCTCTATAGCCTTGTTGGAAGCCAATTCTCTTGTCCTCTTCTGTGAGGCATCTATTGAACTCTGACCCCTACATTTTTTCTTGGTATGGTGAATTTTACTTGCATTGTTTGATCAAAAAAAATTTCCTTGCAATATATAAAAAAATTGATACAAGTTTTCATTTACTAATACTTACAACTCGTGCTTGAAGTTTGGAAAAACCACCAGAGCCAAGCTTGTGTGTCCCGTGCTTTTCTAATCTTGCCTTTGTTGCCTTTGATGTGTCAGGCAATCTATGAAAAGTTTGAAATATGTTAGAGACCAGTATAGGAAAAATTTAGAGGTTAATTAGTACATAATTACATTCTCAAAAGTATCACATACCTTGCTCTACTCTCTACTGGCGTAATTCCTTTTTTCATGTCGGCTTTATACTTTCCATCCAAAATCAAACCCTACCACTCAGCCTCAAGAACACAGGGCGGACGCTCGTGCCTTGGGTTAACCTCTAAATATTTCCTGTACTGGTCCCTAATATACTTCAAACATAAACCAGCTCTTTCAAGGAGCTTGTTTCTCTCGAATGCACGAGGTCCAAAAAGCTAGGTCATACTATGTACAAGATCATCCTTCAACTTTTTATCTTGGTTATTCCACCTTTTAAGTAAAAAAAAACATGTTAGACTCATAAATGAAGAGAAGCTACCTTTAATATAGTTCAAGAAATTGATGAAAAGGAAAACTATTCTAGCAATGATATGAAATCAAAATAGTGGTTTGGGGTTTTAGTTAGGATATGATGTTCCACCATGTACGTATGGTGGGCCCGAATATCTGCAAACACTCGTCACCAAGTTTTCGCCAAAAAATATCATTCCCTACAAAATAATCATGGGATCATTAGTCGATGAAGAGTGATCAAAAACTAAATTACTATTATATCACTATAGAATAATAATAACTTTAAAGTACCTGGAAGTTTGGATACTTTTAAGGGAACACCTTCATCGTCGCTGATGATCAATACGCAATCCTTCACCGTTCCCGTACTAGGAACACGGGAACATCCAGGAAATGATGTTGCATCGGGACTTGTTGCATCTCCTATTGCAAAAAATGAAAACCATTATCAAATGCCTCCAAGAAATAATACTTCAAGGGAAATAAATTGGTGCAGAGCACCCATGGCACAAACACAATCAAGGGATCTACATCGTAAACACATAACAAAAGAGAGAAAAAGAGGGATTTGTGTACCAGTAGATGGTGCAACAGTTGGTGCATTTAGGCTGTGTGTTGTTGACATGGCAGTCGGCAAGACATTTGTGGCTGTCCTAGATGGAGGTGGCGTTGTCATATCATCATGGAAAGGAGCTGAAGAATAAAATTGTTAGAGCATGCATAAATATAGAACGCGTGGACTAGCATGGACAAGATTGTTAGAGCATTAAAAAAAAAGATTGTTCGAGCATGTATTGTCAATGATTATGATCATTCCTATATATATTCAGTGGAAAACACAAGTGGGGAATGGAACATGTGATCTACCTGAACCACTTGCAATACCGGCCTCATCATGGGAATGGGGTTCAAAATTACGCAAATAACTCTGTAAAGACAATGCATCCATATTTTAATTAATGTCATAAAAGAGCATAACATAAAAACCATTATTGAACTCTTGTAATAATTAAAAATTTCATTAATACTTACTTTAAAGTTTTCAGAAGTGCGCAACAACTCAGCTGCCCTGTCTTTTACTTCTTGAGTCTGAGGATGTATGGATACCAAACGTAGAAGTTCTTTCCCAATTTTCTTTAGCAGCTTTTTAATGGAACCGATCGGGTCATCGGTCTCTGCTAAATCAATAAAAAAAGGGTCCACAAGGGGGGACTCCTGAGGGACTGCAGGTTGATTTCCCTCTCTCCAACCACCGGCCCTCTGTGACAACAATAGTATTAGTATTATCAAAATTACTCCAAAACAATGAAGAAAATAACATTAAAAAAAATAACATTTTGCTTCTATCTAGTTTGCACAATTACAATGAGTTTTACCTGCTCATGTGTAGATGAGCTAGGAATATCGTCACCATCACCTTCGG
Organism: Chamaecyparis obtusa; assembly: GCA_027943335.1. Taxonomy (NCBI): domain Eukaryota; kingdom Viridiplantae; phylum Streptophyta; class Pinopsida; order Cupressales; family Cupressaceae; genus Chamaecyparis; species Chamaecyparis obtusa. The sequence goes on from BSBK01012736.1 coordinate 48,187, forward strand.
GCAGTTGCTCCATATTGTGCCCCTGTGTCAAAGATCAAGTATAAAAATGTTAGCCAAAAATTTAATAACTAAATGGTATGTTGGAGTCATTGATTAGAAGTTGGTTTAATAGTATGTACCACCCCCATGATAGTAGCCTCGTTTGTATCTATGCGGTTCAAATTGTAATCAATAAGCAGCTCTTCCCCTGCACGTATTGATTTTATCGCACAGATGAATACACGATTTCCCTCGCGTGCCTCAAATATGCAATTGGGTTGCTTTATAGTTGACCCAGGTCGTGTACTATTTATAAAACCCGCAATATTCCCTATTGCTTTTGGCCTTCCATCAATGTATATAGCCACACTTTTACTTTGATTATTGTCTTGCTGTTGTATATAATTTGCCGAGAGTGCATACCTACGCATACTTTTTTTATATTGAACAATATGCATCCAACTTTTGTAATCGTAACATGGTCCAACATACTCCATCAATTCAGAAACTTTGTTGTAAGACACCTTTATGCCATCCATAGAAAATAGGCCCAAACCATGTAATGATGATGGTGCTATGCGATATATCCTCTCATTAACACAAAAATCAGTGTTTATTGGAGGAAGTTCCTTGGGTACCCAATGTTTCTATAGATGTTGGTACCTCAAGGGCACCTCGATGTCACCTTTCATCTCATCATCATAAGAACATGACCCCCCTTGAGCAAGGAAAAATTTCATGTGTTTATTGAATTTCCTTCTAGTCCTTTGACCTCTAGTTAATCTCCCTATTCTAGATAAACTGCATGTCTCACTTTCCTCTTCTATTCCTATATTTCCCTCACTCGAGGAAGACACTTCTGACAAATACCTATTTGCTGGTACCTGCAAATGGGAGAGATCTTAGAAGACATCAATCTTACTATTGATAAGTGTATTAAATAGACTTTCTATAAGGTGTATTGACTTATACCTGTCGATCCATGAGACTGTGCGGGATGCTCTTGAAAGGGGTTCAATTTCCTGCAAATGTAATTCAATTATCGTGAGCATAATCACATCATAATCATAATCACATCCATCATAAGCATCACATAAAAATTAAAAACATTAAAACGTACACATTATAACACTTATAGCTTTTAAATAGATAATGAATAAACTATGTAACCATTTAAGACAAATATATTTCTATCAAGAAATGAATATTAAATACATTAAGGATTGATGGCATACCTTTAAATTTCATCATCATCATCCTCATCATCATCATCATCATCATCATCATCATCATCCTCGTCATCATTGTCATCATCATCGTCCTCATCGTCGTCGTCGTTGTCGTCATCATCAACATCATCATCATCAACATCAACATCATCTTCATCATCATCATCAGTAGCAGCATCATCTTCTTCTTCTTCTTCATGAAAATTTGTCTCAGGAACATCATCCAATAATTGTCGATCGTGATCATCATCTACATCATCTTCTACTTCTTCGGTATCTTCTTCTTCCATCGCATTATACTTTATCGGCCTTCCTCTCGGTTCATGTCTAACAACAAATGACCAACCCGGTTTATGTGAAACCTCTGAGTAAAATACCTGTTCACATTGGCTTGGAAGAACATAGGGCTCATCCCCAACTGGCTCAAACGACCTTGTATTAACCATTGTAAATCCATTATCATGTTCAATAACAGTTCTATTAGGATCATTTGGATTAAGTCGTAGCCTGTACCATTTGACAACGAAGAGTACTAATTTGAAGGAACTAAAGTCGCACTCAAGTATATCATCCAAAATGCCATAGTATTGATTTTTAGACTCTTGAGGATCTAAGTCATTTCTAGATGAAATATTAGTCACTTGAAAGACTGCAGTTATTCTAGAATCACAAGTTTTCTTCGTGTCATCCAACACTTTGACGCGAAATTTTTGACCATTACAGAACATACCCTTGTGGTGTTTAACCTGCAATAATATGTGAAACATGTCAAAATTATTATATCGTGAGTTGATAAACATACGGGTGATTAATAATTTTGTACGTACCTGGAAATCTCTTAAACCATATGCTAAATCTATTTCCCTTTGCGTAACATTAGAATCTCCATTACGATGAGCTTCTTTAACCAATGAAGATACACCTTCCCATGTTAATGTGTGACCAGAATGTTGACATCGTTCAATCCATACCGTCATCCAATCAAGATTGTTTGCAATATACAAATGTAGTGCATCCCACTCTCGAGCAACTGTACAAAAAAAAAATAGACGACTTACAACTGATTTATTTTGAAGATTAAGAAATAATTTATTACAATAACATCTTATAATTTATTACCTGTCACTTTCCTCAATCTACCTTTCCCCATCAAGTACTCCCCTTTGAATTTTTTAAAAGGGTCGAGATCCCAAATGCGATCTACATGGATATTTGAAGCAAACTTAGGAAGATATTCAGTAATGTACACCATAGTCTGGTATACCATGTATCCCTCTACCATAGAACCCTCAGGATGTGCTCTTTGTCGAACCAAAGCCTTCAAAGATTTCAAGTGCCTCTCAACCATCCACATTGACCTAGTGTGTGCAGGTCCACACAATTCAATCTCCTCAACTTGGTGTATGAGGTAGTGTTCTTGTGCATTGAAAAAAGTTGGAGGTAGACACTTTTGCATTTCACACAATAAATGAGGAATTCTTCTCTTCCAATAGTTTATATCTTCTTTATGGATTTCTTTAGATGACAACCACCTACATTAAGAGATTCAAGTCACAAAAAATATATAAATACGAGACTTTACAAAATAATATACAATAGATTACATAGCAAGAAAAACAAATCGCGAATATAATAAATATATACAACAAATTGAACAGATATTACTGCTTACCTCATGTATTTTCCAAGATCATATATCACTTGTTTGATGTTATTGTTGAAGTGCTCTGGGAGAGATAGAGGTAGCACGTACTGCAGTAATTATAAACCAATCATTTCATTATTTTCTAACATAACATAATGAATAGTACACGTAGTTTATGAATATATTGTAAATACAGAAGAACATAACTTACCTTGATGAAAGTATGCCAATCATGCGTTTTGAGCCCTGGCCCAAATTCACTTTTCTTTGATATGAGATTGCTTATGTTCCCAGCAAATCCTGTGGGAAATCAAATTTTTCGTATGACTTCTTTTATGGCATCACTTTGCTGCTCCGTTAATAACCAAGGAAGGGCACTTATATTAATCTGATCTCTATTGCTATTTGAGTGAATGAAACTCTTCAGTGCATGATTGGATTCATGAATGTCATTACAAATTTTGACAATTTTTTCTTTGTCACGCCTTCCATCCAGTATTTTCCACAATGTCTCTGTTATATTCTTTCCAACATGCATAAGATCAAACAAATGCACAATTTGTAGGTCCTCGTAGTAGGGAAACCTACTAAATTGTCTGGGATAGCTTTTTAGTCCCTTTGGAAGGTTGTCAGTAGTGCCTTGACGACCTTCACGATCATCAATTACATAATTAGTAAACAAAAATCACAATAGAAATATATAAATTACAAACATAAACCATTAAGTGGAACGACATTACCTCGACGATTAATTCTATTATATTCCAACTTCCATAGGCGAGGTGTCATTCTTCATGGCTTTGATGTAGTCTCTTCTTTCCCATTGAAAAGATGTTTTTCCATACTTCGATACTTATGATTCCTGTGGAGGAAGTGTCTGTACTCATCAAACACATGCTTTCCTAAACTTTTTGAATGACAAGATTTCATCTTTGGACCACAAACTGGACATGCAAATTTTCCCTTTGTTTGAAGACCTACAAGATAATGATATAATTGGATTATTAAATATGTTGATTTCTATAATTAGAATTATCATGCGCAACTTGAATTCACTATAACATACCACAAAAATGTGTTAGCCCTGGGGCATCATGTATTGTCCATACAAGTATTGCATGGAATTGAAATTGTCTTTGTCCTATTGGTCTAGACACGTCATACATAGTGACACCTTTCCATAACTCCACCAACTCGTCAATAAGAGGCTCAATATATACATTCATATCTTTAACTTGATATTTACCTACTTGAATGAACAGTAACATTACATAATTATTGTGACCATTTTACTGTAAGATTTGTAAGTACATCTAAATTAATAACTATCAAATGATAAAATACCTGGAACAATCATTGCCAACATAATGTGCTCCCTCTTTATTGACATCCACGGAGGAATGTTATTGTTGATAACAAAAATAGGCCACACCGAGCAAACAGATCTCATCTCTCCAAATGGATTGACACCATCCGCTGCCAATGAAAGCCTGAGATTACGAGGTTCTTCTTTGAAGTGTTGCCACTTTTCCTCTATGTGCATAAATGCCGAACCATCCGCAGGGATTCGAATAATGTCATCTCGACTTCTATTGCGTGCATGGTAATCCATAAATTGTGCCAAGCTAGTACACCTGAATAATTGTCGCATCCGTGGAATAATGGGGATGTAACGAAGAACCTTGTGAGGCACCTTTTTTGTTATTCGATCTGTTCGATATCTACTCATATGACATACAGGGCATTGTGTTGCAAATTCAGGTTCTTTATAATATATAATATGATCATTGGGACAAGCATGTATTGCTTGATACTCCATTCCAATATCTTTCATAATAGCAGATAATTCTCGATATGAGTGAGGTAGAATATTTGATGGTGGTAACAAAAACTCGCCTATCAATCTACAGCAAAAAATATAAGTTGTTAATATAAACAATATTAGTGGTACATTATTCACCCTTTGTTAACTATAAAGACATATATGACATACCTTAACATACGTGACATTGTTATGTTGGATAAACCATTCATAACCTTCAAGTTCAACAACAACAATATAGCAGAGAGAAGAGTTGTTTGGGAGTCTTTGTATAGGGGCTCGTATGCCTTCTCAAGTAGAGGTACATCAAGGCTATCACCATCATCATGATCAGATCCGCTTGGACTAAATGTGTCATGGATCAATGTATTTATACCATCATCTTCAATTGTGTTTTCTGGCGCATGATCGTCATCTTCCATGGGATCATTATCTTCACCTTGGATATTCGCACCCCCATGTTCCTCCATATCATGTACTTCCCTAGGGAGATCAACCTATATAAAATTGATTAACATAAATAAACCATGATCTTCAACTCATCATCAAGTGATTTCATATGTATATAAATTGTTAAAATGATATAATGAACAACTTACCAGTGGATGATAGTCATGCCCCCCTTCAATGTGACCATTCTCCCTACAATGTCTCTTAACTGTTTTGATTAGCAATCTTCTACGGTTTAAGCCCTTACAAATTTTGCAGGGACAATAACATTTTCCATCACCTTTTCTTTTCAAGTTAGACCACAATCTAGCGATTGTCTCCCTATTTTGTTCTTCACTTATATTATCTGACATGATCGTTCTTCGCAGGAAGCAAAAATTGGGCTATGAAAACTTCGGTCTACAACTTTCAGTGACTAAGCAAAATTGTCAAAAGTACACAAATCTTCTTAGACCTATCCTTTAATATTTTAAAAGTCTAGTTAAAATATACATTAGATTAAAAAATATACAATTTTCATGCCTGAGCGCGCGGCTACGACTAGTGCAATGGTCTTCTTGCTTAGCTCTAGAAGCTCTCTAGCAATCAAAACATATAAGCTACAAGGCCTAACAGCAATTTCAAAACATATAAGCTACAAGGCAAGACATATTACATGACATGGCAAAAGGATTAAAATATACATTAGATTAAAAAATATACAATTTTCAAACCTGAGCGCGCGGCTATAACTCGTGCAATGGTCTTCTTGCTTAGCTTTAGAAGCTCTCCAGCAATCAAAACATATAAGCTACAAGGCCTAATAGCAATTTCAAAACAAGGGTCATCAAAAGAACCAAAAACAATGTGTCCAAACAATACCTTGTGAAGTGGTATAGACAATTAGAAGATGCTACTATGTGCTAGGGAACTTCTTAGAACTGTTGGTATATTCTTACAACTTGTTACACCTGGGATATTCTTCTCTGTAGATGCTACTGTGTGCCATGGTCCAAACGGGCCCATAAATGTGGTTGAATAGCAATACATTCAAGTGGCTTACACAAGGGACAGTCACTGTGAGATATCCTCATGTGTGACTATCCTTGTCACAAATGAGGACATCTCACAGTGACTGTCCCTTGTGTAATTGCCACTTGAATGAGGTCAGTCACTGTAAAGACAACATGATAATGTACACATACAATGAGTGTACATTATCATGTTGTCTTTACAGTGGCTGCCCTCATGTTGTATATTCTTCTCTGTAGATGCTACTACGTGCTAGGGAACTTCTTAGAACTGTTGGTATATTCTTACAACTTGTTACACCTGGGATATTCTTCTCTGTAGATGCTACTATGTGTCGTGGTCCAAACGGGCCCATAAATGTGGTTGAATAGCAATACATTCAAGTGGCAATTACACAAGGGACAGTCACTGTGAGATGTCCTCATGTGTGACTGTCCTTGTCACAAATGAGGACATCTCACAGTGACTGTCCCTTGTGTAATTAAGTATTGTGGGGAAGCATTCTAAATAACCAAAGCCTCTAACAATAAATTCAACACAGATATGTCCTCATTTCTGGGTATTTTAGCTCTCTAACAGCTGAATACCAGATTAAATAATAATGACAAAAGAAAAATAAACCCAACGTACTCAGAAATTGTAGCTGTGATTTTGCGGAGGGAATCTCTCTCGGCGCTGTTGAAAACACAAATGACAACCTGCTTGATTTCACAGAGGGAATCTCTCTCGGTGCTATTCAAAACACAAATGACAACCCACTTTGTTCAAAACACAAATGATAACCCGCTTGATTTCGCGGAGGGAATCTCTCTCGGTGCTGTTGAAAACACAAATGACAACGTTCCTTTTTTTTTTGCACTTATATCCCGACCAACATAAGGTCCATTTGTAATACAACATGATAATGTACACTTACAGTGAGTGTACATTATCATGTTGTCCTTAGAGTGACTATCGTCATTTGTTGAAGAAGAAAAGCATTAATGTGGCTGAATAGCAATACATTCAAGTGGCAATTACACAAGGGACAGTCACTATGAGATGTCCTCATTTGTGACTGTCCTTACAGTGAGTGTACATTATCATGGTGTCTTTAGAGTGACTGTCCTCATTTGTTGAAGAAGAAAAGCATTAATGTGGTTGAATAGCAATACATTCAAGTGGCAATTACACAAGGGACAATCACTGTGAGATGTCCTCATGTGTGACTGTCCTTGTCACAAATGAGGACATCTCACAATGACTGTCCCTTGTGTAATTCAAGTGGCAATTACACAAGGGACAGTCACTGTGAGATGTCCTCATTTGTGACTGTCCTTACAATGAGTGTACATTATCATGTTGTCTTTAGAGTGACTGTCCTCATTTGTTGAAGAAGAAAAGCATTAATGTGGTTCAATAGCAATACATTCAAGTGGCAATTACACAAGGGACAATGTCATGAGCCGTGACATATTGAACTTAGTATAATAATAAAATGATTAGATGATATATAATAATCTATTATTAACGGTATATAACAATAATATATAATTATTATCAAAAGATAATAATAATATATAGTTAGCATAATAAGTAATATGTTAATTAAATAATATTAAAATATTAATAAATAATATAATTATGATTATAATTATAATATAAATTAATAATAAATAATTATTAATAAATTATATATATTATATTATAATAATATATTAAGTAATAATATTAAATCAATTATTGATATAATAATTTTAATATATAAATAATATTAATAAACCTCTCAATATAAAACAATATGTTATCACTATAATAATATTTATTATAATATTATTAATATTACTAACATCATTAATTATAATATTTAATAATAACAATAACATTAATAATAATAATAATAATAATAACGTTTAAAGCAATATCGAATATTTGTAATCGATATACATCTACATTAAACATCTGCATTATCTATCACGATGAGGAATGAAGAAGTGATACAACAATCACTAGTCATTACACATCGATACCATGAGAGGATGATTAATGAACCAAATACTATGAAGTCAAGATCAACATGATATGAATAAGGGATAGGTCGCTATGTGTTTCAGAAGATGTATTGATAAGCAAGAAGGATAACCATTCATATATTATAAATAATCATTAATTGCACAAGTTTAGACAATGACATATCCGATAAAGCAATATCAAACATGAAGACCCGCTAGCAAATATGCACCATCACTTCCTATGTTATCATGACAATAACATAAACTAGATTGAATTCTACTATCTATATCAATAGACACCACATAGGAGGATATCGACTAAAGGATTGAAAGATTATCGATTGTCTGAGATAAACCACATCTTGTAGAAACACAAAAGCATCAGTGATTATATCACAAGCTATTGATGAATGAGGCATCAGTCATGGATAATAAGTACAATGTATCCTTAAGTATTAACAAGAATGGAAGTCAATTTGAAGATCAAACTCCATTACCAGCAATCAACCAATAAATGGACAATTATCAGAAAATGATATCGATTTATATCAGAGTAGAAAGATTGGATATCATCATAACAATATGGGATAAGGCAAGAGTTAATATCGATTGACTAAATACTAATGATAGTTAGACCAAACTAATACAAACACAATGGATGTTAACTACTGGTTGCACTACCAATTAGGGAAGATTACCTTCATAAAAAGATTTGATATTGAGTCAATCTGGGAGTTATCTATGATCAGAAAATAATGAAATAATATTATGTGAACTGTCGGATTATGGAAAGGTGTGATTAACAAAGGGACATGGAGGAAGAAACAAGACACATCTCATTCATAGCATCTCTTCATTTGTTAAAGACAATATAAGAATGCATTCTCGTTAGTCACTCAAGGCATCATTAGAACTTTATTTACTTATCCATATTTGGATATACTCAATAGAGCATCTGCCTTTGGCAGTTTGGTTTCAAGTTTATCATTGTAGATCAGAGACAACACCATGATTGCACAGATAGAAAGGATAGTCAGAAACAGCATCAATATTTGACGTTGCAAGCATATAATTCAGAATCTGAAATAGCAACATATCACTCATAGCGATATTACACATTTGCATAATTACATCATCATATCAGACACAGCAAATACATTGCTGTAAGCAATACTTATTGATTGTATATCGATATTGTTTATATCAGACATACCATCATTATACTATCACTATAAGTGATAGGAAACATCATATTCATAGCATATTTCATATCATTATATCCGACAGTGCTATTAAACATATTGGTATCAATATCATCTTGCACACATATTGTGATTGAATCTGAAATAGTGGTTGATATCTTAAGTAACCTCCATTACTTAGTTTAATTGTAAGTATCTGATAGAGTAAGTCTAAGAAGTGGAGTAATTGTTCCTATTTTCCAAGTTAGCCAAAAAGGGGACATTACAGACAATCACTGTGAGATGTCCTCATGTGTGACTGTCCTTGTCACAAATGAGGACATCTCACAATGACTGTCCCTTGTGTAATTCAAGCGGCAATTACACAAGGGACAGTCACTGTGACATGTCCTCATTTGTGACTATCCTTACAGTGAGTGTACATTATCATGTTGTCTTTAGAGTGACTGTCCTCATTTGTTGAAGAAGAAAAGCATTAATGTGGTTCAATAGCAATACATTCAAGTGACAATTACACAAGGGACAATCACTGTGAGATGTCCTCATGTGTGACTATCCTTGTCACAAATGAGGACATCTCACAATGACTGTCCCTTATGTAATTCAAGCAGAAATTACACAAGGGACAGTCACTGTGAGATGTCCTCATTTGTGACTGTCCTTACAGTGAGTGTACATTATCATGTTGTCTTTAGAGTGACTGTCCTCATTTGTTGAAGAAGAAAAGCATTAATGTGGTTCAATAGCAATACATTCAAGTGGCAATTACACAAGGGACAATCACTGTGAGATGTCCTCATGTGTGACTGTCCTTGTCATAAATGAGGACATCTCACAATGACTGTCCCTTGTGTAATTCAAGCAGCAATTACACAAGGGACAGTCACTGTGAGATGTCCTCATTTGTGACTATCCTTACAGTGAGTGTACATTATCATGTTGTCTTTAGAGTGACTGTCCTCATTTTTTGAAGAAGAAAATCATTAATGTGGTTCAATAGCAATACATTCAAGCGGCAATTACACAAGGGACAGTCACTATGAGATGTCCTCATTTGTGACTGTCCTTACAGTGAGTGTACATTATCATGTTGTCTTTAGAGTGACTGTCCTCATTTGTTGAAGAAGAAAAGCATTAATGTGGTTCAATAGAAATACATTCAAGTGGCAATTACACAAGGGACAATCGATCACTGTGAGATGTCCTCATGTGTGACCTTTGTGAAGGCAAGTGCCAATTTGTACCCAAGTTACCAATATTGTGGCAAAAGTGGGAATGAAGCATTTAGGGGTCAAATTGGGAAAAGAAGTGTAGAAGTGGCCTATGTGAGGTCTAAATAGCCTAACTAAGTCATGGTTAGGGTCTTATGGTGTTTGAACAATAATTTTTGAACCAAAATCCCAAAGGTTGTAACAAGTTGTCAATGTTGTCATTCACAACATTGACAACATTTGTGCAAGGGAGCATTTTCGAGTAAGATGGTTATGTAACTATATGAAACCATTGAATTAGGCATCAGATCAACTATAAGAGGCCTCCATCGATCTGTGCAAAAGGTTGGGGGGACAAACATTTGGAATTAAGAAGATTTGTAGAGTAACACGGTTTTAGTGAATTCTTGAGTTTTTTTGTATCTTTGTTTTCAGTTGATTAATGGATTAGATAGCTCGCAGTGTCTATTGGAAAAGTTAGTACAAGTTGTTTTTTTATTCTGTGTTGTGTTTTTTTTGAGTTTTGAAGCATTCCAACTAGTTTGTTAATTCTTTTGTTAAGTACCCTATCATTGGTTTGAACCAGGCAGGTTGAACAAATGGAGTCTTAGCTCATCATTCCATTGTCAATTTTGTATGGGCTCTTGGAATGGGTGAGGAGACTCCATGTACTATATGTTTGGAAGGAGGGGCCCTGGGAAGCTCATTTTCTATGTTTGCAATGATGTCCTAGGTGAGTTAGTTGAGCATAGTTAGGGATGACAAATCATTACAAGAAGATTACAACAAGTTGAATGCATTGGTTGCTTCAACTAAAATCTCATGGAGAGGTAGACACACATCTAAAGAAGCCCCAAGTCAAATTAGAAGATTGGGTGAGTTTCTTTGGCTGCTAAGAAAACAAACTCTTAGTCAGACTATCCAAGTTGTGTCAAAATACTTGTTTTCAGGCATGGCTGTAGCAGTTGGTGTTCAAAAAATCTAGGAGGAGAAGACCTTAGATATCTTGGAGTTCTCAATAAAGGGCATCTGAATCCTAAGCCCTTTAGGTGGCTTAATATAAACAAAAAGGCTTGACAAAGGCCTAATTGCTAGCAGCCTATTTTTGGGTGCAATTGGCATGGTTTGATGAACCGGATTGAAGTACTGATGAAAAGTATAGGTGAAGGAGTAATATTGAAACCAATAGAGGTCCTAGTGGCCAGCCTCTCCATGGAGTAAAGTTCTAGTTGAATGTGTTTCAATTTGTGAAGACAAGACTAGGAGTGTCCTAGTAGCTAGATTGGTATTGAGCAGAGTTCATTGTATTTCTTGTTGGTGTGCACTAGTTGAAGGAGTGGGATCTTGGGTAGAGATACCTAAAGAGTGTAGGGATAGTTAAGTACCCTATCAAGTCAAAACATTGGCCTAAAGAGACCCTAGTGAAGGATAGGGAGTGAGCAAGACAAAGTGTTACATCAATTAACAAGATCATTTTTTGGTAATTGTGTACATTATCATGTTGTCTTTACAGTGACTGTCCTCATTTGTTGAAGAAGAAAAGCATTAATGTGGTTCAATAGCAATACATTCAAGTGGAAATTACACAAGGGAATATCACTATGAGATGTCCTAAGTGTGACTGTCCTTATCACAAATGAGGACATCTCACAGTGACTGTCCCTTGTGTAATTGCCACTTGAATGAGGACAGTCACTGTAAAGACAACATGATAATGTACACAAGTACCGTGAAGGTAGTCGCAAGTTAGGTCTGTTTCATTGCATACTCGAAACAATGAAGACATTACAGTCCACAAAATGTTTGTGCTTGAAAGATGAACAAATAAAATTAAACTTCTAAATAACCAAAGCCGCTAACAATAAATTCAACACAGATATGTCCTCATTTCTGGGTATTTTAGCTCTCTAACAGCTGAATACCAGATTACATAATAATGACAAAAGAAAAATAAACCCAACGTACTCAGAAATTGTAGCTGTGATTTCGCGGAGGGAATCTCTCTCGGCGCTGTTGAAAACACAAATGACAACGTTCTTATTTTTTTTGCCCTTATATCTCGATGTGATTTCGCGGAGGGTTACGGTGCTGTTGAAAACACAAATGACAACGTTCCTTTATTTTTTTGCCCTTATATCCCAACAACATCGCAATTGCAAGTTAGGGCTGTTTCACTGCATACCCGAAACAATGAAGACGTTACGGTCCACAAAATGTTTGTGCTTGAAAGATGAACAAATAAAATTAAACTTCTAAATAACCAAAGCCGCTAACAATAAATTCAACATAGATATGTCCTCATTTCTGGGTATTTTGGCTCTCTAACAGCTGAATACCAGATTACATAATAATGACAAAAGAAAAATAAACCCAACGTACTCAGAAATTGTAGCTGTGATTTCGCGGAGGGTTACGGCGCTGTTGAAAACACAAATGACAACGTTCTTATTTTTTTTGCCCTTATATCCCGATGTGATTTCGCGGAGGGTTACGGCGCTGTTGAAAACACAAATGACAACGTTCTTATTTTGTTTGCCCTTATATCCTGATGTGATTTCACGGAGGGTTACGGCGCTGTTGAAAACACACATGACAACGTTCCTTTTTAATTTTGCGCTTATATCCCGACAACGTCGCAATTGCGACAGTGACAAATGTATTGTCGTCGCAAATTGCGACGGTGTCGGGCTATATTTGAAAAAAAAAGGGCAAAACCACATGACATTTGCCTGCCGTCGCAAATGGCCGTCGCAATTTCACCCCAAATTTATTAGTGTTAGATTATGATGACTATTTGGACTTGTGTAATGATGATGATTATTTGGACATGTGTTATGATGACTTCTTGTCATATTATTTAGATTATGATAATGATTATTTGGACTTGTGTTATGATGACTTATTTTCATATTATTTTTACTTGTTGTTAGAGTAGGACTTTCTTTAAATACTAGTCCACTTGTTATCATATATTGTACTTGAGCTTGTTTTTAGAGTAAGACTTTGTTTTGGGATTGTATATATCATGAGTTGATATGATGGACATTATGATACATGTAAATTATTTTAGGACTTGTTATGTTATTTATCTTATTCATGGACTTTTAATCCTATTTCATGATTTTTTCAAATAGCGGTTTGAATGTAGATATATATGAGCTTATGTAATATGATCATTTTTAATATCAATTGTAATTAAATTTATCAATATCCTAGAAAAACCATCTATCTAACAATGAGATCTATTAACTAATGTGTAATTGAGAAGAACAATATCTAGATACATTACAAGTAATATGAATACTTTTATTAACTATTAAAAAACTATCTATCTAACAATGAGATCTATTTTAATACATTTAATTGACAAGAAAAATATGGATGTTACAAACTTAATATTGACTTTGATAATTAACTATTAAAAACCATCTATAGATAGTTCAATGAGATCTAGATTAATTCATGTAATTGACAAGAACAATATCGATGTTACAAGTAATTTATTGACTTTGATTAACTATTGAAAACCATCTATCTAACAATGAGATCTATTAATTTGAACAATGAATTTATGGATGAAGAAATAAATCTATGATAATCTATTAAGTGAACATAATCTGACCAAAGTGCTTAGTTTAATATTTAGAACAAAATTAGGTGAATACAACTATGAATTTACTTAAATATTTAAAACAAAATTGGATGAATAAAAGTGAGTTCATGAACTTAAATTACAAAACCAAAATTGAATGAATAAAAGAGTGCATTGTACTACATAAATAGTTCATGTCTATGTTCTTCCAGATATCCTGCATCATAAAAATAAATTTTGAAATGTTAGAATTTATACAAGTTCATTTAAAGTCAATTTTTGTTTATTTAAAATTTATATCTCTAAATTATAAATTATGACACTTCGAAGAAAACATATCTATATTTATATATAGAAAAACATATAAAAATATGACAAATTGAAAAAACACTTACATGTATAAATTTGATTCAACTTGTAAATTTATACTTTGATGGATAACTTTAATATAACTTTGACTCTATCACCACTCCAAAGTCTACAAGGAAGAGGGCCAATTAACAAGGATCAACAATGAGATCCTACAACACTTTGAGCCTTAATGCTCAGGTGGGTGTACCCTTGATTCACTTCTTGAAAGGAATCACTAACTAATAGACAACTATGTCCCTTACTAATTGATTAAAGATTTTATCATTTAAATGTGTGTGTGTGATTGATGATGGTGGACTACTTCTAGAGAATGGACCAGTGCGTCAACTAGGGCATAGAGTCACCTAATAGCATACATCAACTGAAAACCCTAACTCAAACACACTTGAATTCAGGATAAGTGCTTTGCCTATTATCCTTCTCACTCACATATCAAGACATCAAATCCTTATCTATCCATAAACTCACTAAAATTACCTGAAAGACTTTAATCCTAACTTTTTCAGGAACTCAAAGATAATCTCAAAATACTCTTTGTTTACCATATGATAACCCACTTTGTGAAATTAAAATATATGAGCTCAAGAACAAAATAAGAAGACATACACGAATATGAAATTGGAATCCAAATATATTCTCATTAAAATTTGCAGAATCAATACATTATCAAACAACAAAATGCCAAAGAAATAGACCCAAAATCTAGGCTCTCCTTGCTTAGTATAATACCATCAACAATAACCCTTACAAAATATCACTTTTTTCAATATATACCACCACTAGTCATCTTGGAAACCCAAAATAGGTTGCAACAAGCTACGGATTGTTAGGCCATTTTTCCAGTCAATTGCAAAATCCCAAGAAAATGGCCTTTTTCCCTACTGTCTGTGTGTTGTTGTCTCTACCCGGCTTGCAGTCTCAACTTTTACTTCCAAGGATGATCCGCGTGTGTTTCATGGTGTGCACTTCTACCTTGTGCTCTTTATGTGTCACCTTGCTTCAGCCCATGTCGCGTCTGCTAAATTGCCAAGGCCAGAAAAGTTTTTCAAATTCTAAGGTCCACGTGAAGCATTTTTAAAAATTTGCCATAGTGTCGAAAACATTGTGTGTTTTTGACCTTTGTGTTGTTTTTGACCTTGTACTTCCTACTTTGTGCACTTGTCTATGGATGTATCGAAAACTTTGTGTGTTTTCGATCATCTTTCATCGAAAACATTGTGTGTTTTCGACCTCACGCTAGTTCCCTATTTGTGGTGTTTTCTCTAACTGCGCAAGCACGATGATGGGGGATAGATGGCATATTCTTATTGGCTATCACATGGCTGCATGTCAGACTTTTTTGACATGTGATCATGTGACTGCTTGCCATTTGTCCATGTGGGTCCCGACTCTTCACGTTGGTGGTTGTTGTTTGGGCTGTGTTCCTGGCGATGATGTGGTGGCTTTGGATTGGTTGTCGCATGATCGCATAGCCTTTCTCTTAGCTATGTGATCATGCGACTAGGTGACACATGTCCATGGTGCTGAGGTGGATTTGTTGCCAGGTGGGCCCGCGTTGAAGGCTTTTAATCTAATGGTTGGCATATGATCGCAAGGAATATTCCAAGCCTTTGCGATCATGTGCCATCCATTGGATTTTATTCCATTGTGCCAAGTTGCCTATTGTGCGAGTGGGACCATCTGACATGTCTGCGTAGGTGGAGGTTTCTTATTGGTTGTCGTGGATGTGCTCAGGTGGGGCCATTGTCAGAGGGGTCTGTGACGAGGATGGATCCTATGACCAGCATAAGTTCACATGGGATTTGTTAGAGCTATGCGATCTTACACTAGCCATTCATCTTGATGCCTAAGGAAAGTGGGTCCCGTGTTAGTGTGACCGGGCATGAATGACAAACAAAATGGTGACTCTGTTGGGGACAATTATGAAGATATGCATTTGTTAAGAGTCAATGATTCTACTGGGGAGAATCTAAAGAGAAAGGTATAGATTTGTTCTTGTTTTCCTATGTGTTTCAAATTTTTCCCATCTAGGTGGGTGGCGACTCAAAGATTTGAACCAGTCCAACATATTTTAAAAAAAACATGAAAAAAAGAAGAAATACTAGGTCATATGTTAGAAAGAATTTAGAGGTCACTCTAGAGCAATTACCTAGATAGGGAAACAAGAGCTGGATTAGAAGGAATGGTGAGTCTACCAGTGCTCCCATGAGAGAACAGAGAAATGCTAGAGCCAGAAGACCACATGTATCCTCGAGTGAGGATGGTTCACAAAAAAGAGTTTCTAGATCAGAACGTGGTCACTCTGAAGAGAGATTTCATGATACCCCTAAGGCTGCATTTTAGGATAAACGTCCATTGCTTGTAGGTCAAAATGAAGAAAATAGAGATGTGGGTTTAGAGGTTGACTTGGATCTTGATGAAGATCAATTTAGAGGAGAACCCATGAGACATAGGTAGGTTCATTTCCCATATCAAAATCTTCCTGATATGGATGTGTCATTTGGTTCTGATGACATTATGGTAGATCCTAATGATTTGAATGCACTGAGGTTGGAGTTGGTAGAGTAGGATGCCATACATAAAAGATTACAAGAAGAGACAGAGGTTGAAAAGGTAAATGCTTTGATAGAGAGGCAGTCTCTTATTAGAAAAATAAATGAAATGAAGGAGAGAAACAAAATGCTTGCTTCTGCTCCTAGAACATTGTAGCATGATGTTTTTGGTGATCTTGATGCCTTGAGGAGTGAGCAAAAACACTTACTGTAGGATCATGAATTTGAAAATAAGGGCCCTGTGGTTAGACAAGTGCAAAGCTATGTCCCTTTGCCTAAAGATAAGGATGGGCATAGGATTACCAGACCTGCTGTTATCATTAATGAGAAAGGAAAGAAGAAGATGGTGGGTGACCAAGCAAGAAAACTAGTGACAATACCAGGGATCCCACCACCTGATTCAAATAAGGACACTGAAATGGAGAGAAGGAGAAAAGAAGATGAGGACCTTGCAAGAGAACTAGAGAGAGCTGAGGTTGATGTTGCCATTGCAGAAAAGAAAAGGAAGATCCAATTTTTGTGGGCTTCTTCAGCTAATGCTCTTGGCCCATCTGCTACTGAACTAGGTATGCCATCTATGACTACTGTTATTCCACTTAGTAATGCTACTAGCTCTATTCCTTCTTCATCTACTAGGATAGGCTCAGAGCCTAGGTAGCAGTCAAATGCATAGATAAATGTAGATGCTAATGTTGATCCTAGGGTTAACACTAGTTCAAGCTTTCAAAGAAGACCTATGCAAATAGAAGGCTATAGGCAAATAAGTTTTGATGGAATTCTTGGCTATCGAAATGCTTTTCCAAATGATATTAGAGATAAGGTACCTAATTTTTCTAGTAATAATGCTATTAGTTGTGAGGAGCATCTTAGGTTATTTGTTGATATGCTTAATGATTATGAGGTAGAGCATGAGGATGTAGTCATAAAATTGTTTGTTCAATCTCTAATGGAGGATGCTAGAGATTGGTTTAAGAGGCTTCCTGATAAGTGTATTGATACTTGGGACTCTTTTGAGAAATGTTTCAAAGAGCAGTATGGTGATAGGCCTAATGCTAGCTTCATGTTGAATTATTTCAACACCATAAGGAAAAATCAGAATGAGTCTGCAGCTGAGTTCAACATGAGATTTCAGAAAGGTATGCACAAGTTGTTCCAAGTCATGCAGTTGGATGACAATGTCTATCTGACTACATACTTCAATGCATTTGATGGGAAGATGGGATATTTATTGAGGGATAAAGAACCAAGAACTCTTAGGGATGCTTTTAGGATTGCTGTCAATATTGAGAACAACATGAAAATATCAGGAAAATTGGGTGGAAAGAGAGATGACCCAAAGTTGTTTGGGGATAGGAAATACAAAAAAGAAAATGATAAGAGTGTTGGATCTAGGAGGTAGGAAGAAGATAAGTTTGATAAGGTCCTTAATGCACTGAAGGATTTGAAGACACCTGCAAATAGGAACATCAGTGCTCCTACCAATGAGAGGCCTCGGTTCAACAACAATTTTAGTAAGCAGAATAGACTGTAGAATTACCCCTACAACACCCAATGGAAGGATGGCAAGCCTATTGTCCCTGCTGCAAGAGAAAATAATGATAGAGGTGTCCCTGACCCTCTACATAAAGCTTCAATAAATGTCATGGAGCTTGTACCGTGGTGGTTGTGTGCTCAAGGCATGTTGCAGGGTGTCCTTTTGAGCTCAATTTTATGATCCCCTGTACTTGCAAAGATGTTTTTCATGATTGTGGATCAGTTCTAGTTTCCTCTTTCCTAATTTTGATGTGTTTCCCACCCCTATAATAAATTTCTAGACCATTCCCAGTAGGTTGGGTGGTTGAGACCTTGGCCCAAACTGTCCATAGCTTGTTGCATTCTCTCTAAGAATTCCAAGGCAGCTAGTGGTATAAGTTGCAAATTTTTGAATTTTGAAGTGGTTCCAAAAAAAAAATGTTGTTGCTTTTGGTCCCTGGTTTTTTACTATAATACACTAATAGAGGTCTGATTTGGTGTTTTTTTCTCAGCTTTGTGTCATGCTAATTGTATGTTGATTCTGAATTTGTTAATGAAAACATTCTTGAATCCCAATCTTGTATCTTGTGTATGTCTTCTTGCTTGTCTTTGAGCTCATATATGTTAATATCACAAAGTGTGTTAATGTATGGTAAAGAAAGAGTACTTTGAATTCATCTTTGAGTTTCTAACAAAGTTAGGATTAAAGCCTTTTAGGTGAATTCAGTGAGTTTACAGCTAGGTATAGAATTGGATGTCCTTGTGCTTAAGGGAAAGGGGTAATAGGAAAAGCACTTACTCTAGTTTCCATTGTGTTTGACTTAAGGTATTTAGTTGAAGTATACAGTTGGGTGACTCTTAGCCCTAAGATAAGGCACTGGTCCCTTCTCTTGAAGTCATGGTTAATAACCACACAAACACAAACATCATTTGATAAATCTTTAACAATCTTGTATTGAATATAGTAGCATATTGTTTCAGACTCCTTTAGAGAAGTGAGTCAAGGGTACACCCACCTGAGCACTAAAGCTCAAAGTGTAGAAGGATCTTTTGATCCTTGTCAGTTGGCCCTATTCCTTGTGGACTTTGGAGTGGTGATAGAGTTATGGTTTTATTTGAATTATCCATCAAAGTGTAAATTTGCAAGTTGAAGATCAAAGGGAATAATCCACAACCAACACGGATGACTAGGGTTAGGGTTTCAACCACCCAACCAACTAGAAATGATCAAAAATTTATTAAAGGGGAAGAAACCCAGGCAAATAGGAGAAAGAAAATCTTAGAGTGATCCACAATCATGATAATCTCATTGAGAAAGTACTTAGAACCACAAAAATGTCCAAATGTCAACCAGTTCGGCCACCTGCAACATGCCTCGAGCACAAAAAACATAGTACAAACCCCTACAAATGATCATGGAACACCCTAGACCACACTACAATAGGATGCACCACCAAACAAATCAAATCTGGTCCTGAAAGCATTCAATTCTGGTCCTTTCTATCACTGAGAAACCCTCAAAAATTTGAATTTGAAAATAAATGGCTAGCTTCCAGCGCTAGTAGCAAATCGATGGTCAACATTTGAATTTAGATCAGCTTTATATCATGACCGTCAGATCCCTCCATTTCATGGGCTTTATGTCTTTAACCCATCCAGATACCTCAAGTTAACTCTAGCGAACATGTGACAAAGCATTTTCCTGTTCATGGAATGAAAAAATTAACCCACCTTTAACTCTGCGACTTAGCGAACAAAGGAAAATCTAACTCATCTCAGCTACATCTGGCGAACTGGCGACTGAAGGCTTTTGTCAGTTCGCAAAGAACTTTATCTATCTACCAAATAGTTTAGCAATTACATGAATACACACTTGCTAAATTGCCAGTCTTTTTAGAGTACTACCATCTCATTTCACGAATGAGCGAAAAGAATTGAAATTCATTAGGCGGCTAACATTTTATCAGGATCACCAAAAGACTGAGGAAATTTTAATGGGTCCGCATCAAGAAGATCGATGGTTGTCTCATCTTCACATAGACCTTCAAGATTCCTCCAAATCATAAGACAACCTTCGGATGAAGGATCTTACCTTGATCTGACAACCTTCTAACACTGAAAGAGATCAATGGTTGTCTTAAGATCACAAGTGTCAGAAAAAACCCATCAGATTACACATTGACAATCGATGCTCTGTTACTGTCAGATCCCACTAAAATTTGGAAATCCTCGGCTCCATTGACAACATGCCTAGTCATACTATATGGACCAATCAAATACTACCAAATTAGCACACCTGGCATGTGGACCCACTGCACTTTTTCCCCTCTAAAAAAGGTAGAATCGACAGTCGGTGCATGATCTTAAACCTCTAACACATCCCATAAGATCATGTGCCCGTCATTGATTTTTTGACAATGTTAGGACCCTCTGATGCATTCAAAAACTAGGTCCCATTGACAACTTCCACCAAACTAATACATGGACCAATGAGAAACTGCCATTTGTGCAAACGTGTCACTTTGGACCCACCTTTTTGAAGCGCTATGTCATAAAGAGAATCAACGGTCATCGCAAAAGTGCATAGCTTTGACACATCTCATGAGAATATATGACCACCGTTAGATTGAGATGGTGTCAGAGTTGGGCCCAAGAAGGAAAGAAGGCCAAAACATAGGAAATTTTAAAAGGCATGACTTAGGAAAATTTAATTTCATCGGGGGTTAGAGACTTAGGAAATATTAAAAGGGGCCCGAAAAACATTAGTCGCAAGATCACATAACATAAAAAAGGTCCATGCGATCAGGTGACAAAGGGGGTAACAATTTAGCACATGCATTTTAGAGGTTTTTAAGTGATTCAAAAAGGTAATGCAAAATTCAAACAAGGCCTAAGACAAAATAGGGCTTTTCACACCAATGGCTAGATTTTCAAAAATTTGAACTAAGGGTTTATGCCAGAGACCTAAAATCAATTGCAGAGACCAGGGGGAAAATGCTAGAGCCATGAAATTTTTTGCACGTGCTAATAGTGGATCTATCTAGGGATGTATGCCTCCTGTAGGCATAGCAAGGATCTAGAATCATTGGTTAAAGTACACCATCCCACTGGAAAAAATTGACAACAGAGAACAACAAGACCAAAACCTTACAGACCAGGACAAAATAGGACAGGGGAAAGAAAATTTACAAGAATTTATGGAATGTACAAACCTAACTACTATTCATGGAAAAAGAATACCTTCAATTGAAGTATTTCTTCAAGAATTGTCCATGAACTGGCAATTCTTGAACTTCACCATTTAACTCTTTCACAATGTATGATTCTTGGCCCCATTTCTCATGAATTAGATATCGCCCTAGCCAGATGAGATCAAATTTACCATGTTTTCCTTTATCCTCCAATCTAGCATTCCAAATTAGTACCAAATCACCAGGTTCAAACCTCCTTTCAATAGTTTTCTTATCATACAAATTCTTAACCTGCAACTGCAATTTGGCATTTTTGGCAACTGATTCTCTTCTAGTCTCATCCAACCTAATGAAGTCCTCAATTCTCAACTGCATTTCATCATCTATGTCATCATCATATAATTGCACAAAATTGTACATCTCCAATAAATTATTCTGAGGCATTCTTGCATGTATTCCATATACTAGATCAAAGGGTGCACAACCAATTTCCCTCTTCACAATTACCCTATCAGCCCATACAGCTAATGGTAGTTTTGAATTCCATGCCTTCTTATTCTTTTCAATAATGCTCCTAAGGATTTTAATCAAACTCTTATTAGTAGATTCTGCTTGACCATTTCCTTGTGGATGATAAGGTGAGGAATAAGAAATCTAAATTCCTAAACTTTTGCAAAAGTCCTTATATTTAGCAGACTTGAAGCATATGGCATTGTAACTTACTATTCTCTCAGGGCACCCAAACCTTGTAACAATGTTGCTCAACAAGAAATCAGTTACCATCTTACTAGTTGAATTTATTGTAGGTATAGCTTCTACCCACTTTGTAAAGTAATTAGTGGCAACTAAGATCCATGAGTGTCCTCCACTTGACTTGTTTGGTATCTCCCTAATGAAATCAATTCCCCATTTTTGGAAAGGAGCCTGCACCTGTACTGGTTTTAATGGCACATTACCTAAAAATTTAAGTTTACCAGAGAACCTTTGACAAGCATCACACCTCCTTACCAATTGTTCTACATCCTTGAAGATTGTGGGCCACCTAATCCTGCTCTCAAGATTTTATGAGCAGTTGTTTTACCCATGTAATGTCCACCACAAACTCCCTCCTGCATTTCTTTTAACAACTTGTTAGCCTGATCCTCATCAACACATTTCAAAAGTATGCAATCTAAATTCTTTCTATACAATTTGTATTTCACAATTACATACTTGATGGCCTATAATTTCAATGTCCTCTTCTTATTGTCATCCATGTTATCTGGACACCTCATATTTCTTAGATAATAGATAATATCTTGATACCAAACACAATCATCCATGTCACATGTATAATCAATTTTAGAATGATTTACCTAATTTGCATCAAGATTGGATTGAGCCATCAATTTTTCCAATCCCTATCCTCTAACCAATTTGGTAATTTGGATATCAATGTTGAATTCTTGGATCCTATTGATCCATCTACATCTTCTTCCAAACACCTCTTGTTGTGAGAAAATATCCTTCACAGCTGCACTTGGCACAAAACAATCACAACTGCCCCCATCAGATAACACCTAAAAGCCTTGACTACCTTCACAAGTGCATATGCTTGTTTCTCATTTATGTCATACTTCAATTCAGTAGCTTACAAAGATTTACTGAAGAATGCAATAGGATACTCAAAAACCATCCTTATTCTTTTGTAACAAAACTGCAACAATAGTATGAAAAGATGCAAAGGAAAAGATGTGCATTGGGACATTATAATCAGGTGCCTTAAGTATTGGTGCATCTTTGATAGCTTGCTTGATATTTTTGAAAGCCTCATCAAGCTCACCCTCCTAATTGATTGCAGATCCCTTCTTCAACATCTTAGAAATAGGTCTAGTAACCTCTACAAAATTTGTCACAAACCTCCTTAAGAAATTGACCTGACCAAAGAAGAACTAAATTCCTTTAACATTATTTGGTCTCTAAATTTTATCAATAGCTACTACCCTCTCAGGGTCAATTCTCACTCCTTTCTTTCCAACTAAGTGGCCAAGCAACCTACCTTTAGTGACACCAAAAGAACATTTCCTTGGGTTTAATGAAATGCCATATTCCAAGGCCCTCACAAATATTTTCTGTAAATGAGTACTATGGTCTTCTTCCTTCTTGGAATAGGTAGTTAAATCATCTTGATAAGAAATAAGGAAATCATCAATAAAGTCTGAAAAGGCAACATCCATTGCCCTCTAAAAAGTTGCACAAGCATTTGTGAGACCCAAAGGCATTCTCACATAAACATATGTCCCCCAAGGTGTTGTAAAAGCTGTCTTGAATTGTTCTGATTCTTTGATAATGACTTGATTGTAACCAGAGAAACCATCCATCATAGACATCAATTTAGATCTGGTCACTCTCTACAACATAGCTTTCATATTGGGTAGACAATAGTTATCCTTTAATGAGATGATGTTCAAATTCTTGAAGTCCACACAAAGCCTAATGTCACCATTCTTCTTTCTTACAGGAACAAGGTTTGACACCCAAGAAGAGTGCCTTATAGGCTTGATAATTCTAGCATCTCTCAGCTTCATTAACTCTTCTTGCATCTTAGATGCCAAAGTGGGATTTATAGGCCTTTGTTTTTGCTGAAAAGGTTTAGCATCTCCCTTCAAAGGAATGATATGCTGAAACAAGTCTTCTCTATAAACCTTTAGGTCATCATATGACCATGCAAAAAAATGCTTGAATTTTCTTAGTAATTCAATTAGATATTTTCTCACATTGTGAGACATGTCCCTACCAATGTATATCTTCTTAGGTGCCTTATGTGTTCCAAGATTCATCTCCTCTAGATCAACATGATCTTCTCTTTTGATATTCTTTTGAACTCTATCCTAGTTATCAAAGACAGTCTCCAAAACAACAAGCCCCTTAGGCACCTTGTTAGTTCTAAGTTGAATAACCTCATTTCCAAAGACAACCTCTTTTCCTTCTACTGACTCAACCAAGGCTGAACAATCAAATTCCTTACAATGATACTAATCTTCACAACTCATAGACTTCAAGATATCATTATCATCATCAAAAATTTGCCAATTTTCAATATTGTCTGGTATACTAGGCCTATCCTGAATTTTAACTTTAGAGATACCAGAAAATGTAATATCACTGGGATTGATTGCTATATTGGCTAACAAGTCAGCCATCTTATTGTTACTCCTATCCTTCCATTCAATATTGAAGGCATCAAAATGTTCAATCAAATCCCAAACTACATTCCTATATTGTTTTAACCTTTTGTTCTTGGAAGCATATACTAACCTAATTTGGGACACCACCAACTTAGAATCACCAACAACACTTATGCATTTAATTCCTTTTTTTTGTGCTAACCTCAGTCCTAACAACAATGCCTCATATTCTGCTATATTGTTGGTACAAAAGAAATTCAATGTGAAAGAAAATTTGTAGGTGCTTCCATTAGGAGAAATAAGTAAAATACCTGCTCTTGCTCCATCTTTGCAATTTGCAACATCAAAGTACATTACCCACAAATCACCCTTCATAGAATTAACACTTACCTCAATAGAGATAGGTGACAAAATAGGTTCCTTCTCAAGTACAGGGATCTCTACCCTAAAAGCATTAATATAAGTGTCCACAAAACATGTAGTTTTATTATCAATACTTCTCTCAATCATGTGGCATACTCTTGGTTCTCGCTCAATCTTGAAAGTGGCATAGGACAGATCACACTATAAACTTCCACCCATGGCAGCACTCCACCTTCTAGATAATAGCATCCCAGAATGAGGAGGGATGTTGATCAGGATTAAATTGGGAAAAAACTAAAATCTAATTTTTCCAAAATTTCATATGTTTTAGTAAATTGAAATTTTGAGGGTCTTCAGTTCAATATTATTTTAATACCTTTCCAACGCATCAAACGGTTCATAATTCAGAGCTAGGATGAGAAAGTTATGCCTTCTCCATGTGGACCAAAATTTTATATTTAATGTTAGCTTGTGGTGACTAATCAGGAAAGTACTGTACACTTTTCCTCCCGACCTCACCGGGGTTCAGTTTGAGGCCGACTACTTTTCAGTTATTTGGGCTGACTACTTATAACTCATTCTAACCCTAAAGCAGAAAAAGATTGTATAAAATGGCTTAGGGTTAGGGATTTTCATTATGTATGATTTTAGTACTTGCGACAGAATTGGGCTGTAAGGGATTACAGATTGTAATCAGGTTGTAATCACTGGATAATAATAACATTGGACTCACTGTTGGTGGATGTAGCCCAGGGATTGGGTGAACCATGTTAAATCTGTGTGTCTTGTGTTCTATTCTATGTGGTTTATTATTTTCTGATATTAGTTATATTTGCACATAATTGTTAATTCTACCTTGTTAATCCTAACAAGTGGTATAAGAGCGAGTTTATTTCATTCGTTCTTTCATCTATTCTCTAAAGCAGGTCTCACGAGTTAGTGGGAGAGTCTCTCGGTTAAGTGGGAGAAATGGCAGATGAGGGTAGGTTGAAGGTTGATAAGTTTAATGGGCAGAACTTCTAGTTATGGAAGATGCAAATGGAGGATTATCTCTATTAGAAGGATCTATGGTGGCCATTAGAGGGAGTAGCCAAGAAAGAGTAATCAATGTCTCAGGAGGATTGGGATATTTTGGATAGGAAGGCACTGGGGAGTATTCATCTATGCCTGGCACAATCAGTGGCATTCAATATTACTGAAGCAAAGACAGCTAAAGATTTGATGGAAACCCTAGCGAAGTTGTATGAAAAGCCTTCAGCTTCAAACAAGGTATTTCTTATGAAGTGTTTATTTAATATGAAAATGGTAGAAGGTGGATCAGTTACTGATCATTTGAATGAGTTTAATATAGTTACAAGTCAATTAACCTCAGTTAAAATTACTTTTGATGAAGAGGTTAGGGCTCTCTTGATTTTGTGTTCTTTGCCAGAAAGCTGGAATGGCTTGGTAATGGCTGTTAGTAATTTTGTTTTTGGTTCTAATACCCTAAAGTATGATGATATTATTGGTGTTATATTGAGTGAGGAAATTCATAGGAAAAGCTCAGGGGCATCCACATCGGGTAGTGTATTGAACACAGAAAGCAGAGGCAGAATAAGAGATAGAGGAAACAACTCTGGAAATCATGGGAAATCAAGAGGAAAATCAAAGGGAAAGAGGTCCGAATCTAAAGGGCCAAATGATTGCTGGTACTGTAGAAAACTAGGTCATAAGAAGAAAGATTGTTGGTCTCGGAAGAAAGATCAAGGAGACAAAAATGATGGAAACAAGGAGGCAAATGTGGTAAGTAACAAATCCAAGGAGGATGCTTTGCTCTTGTCCTTAGAAAGTATTGATGATTCATGGGTTTTAGATTCTGGGGCTTCATTTCATGCTACACCCCATAGAAGTTATTTTGTTGATTATGTCCAAGGGGATTTTGGGCTAGTTTATTTGGGAGATAATGAACCCTGTCAGATTGTTGGAAAGGGAAAAATTAAGATTAAGTTGTAGAATGGGAATCATTGGCTACTACAAGAGGTAAGACATGTTCCAAGGCTGAGTAGGAATTTAATTTCAGCAGGGCAACTGGGTGATGAGGGTTGCACAGTTACTTTTAATGATAAAAATTGGAAGGTTTCAAAAGGTTCCTTAGTAGTAGCAAAAGGTGTGAAAGTAGGCACCTTATATCTTTGTACAGGTCATACTGTTCATTCTACTTTAATTGTTTCAGAAGATAATGAATGTTCAGGAACAGTGGCTGCAGTTGAGCAGGAAGAACATCAAACTGTTGCTGTAGATTCTAACACAGCACTGTGGCACAACAGACTCGGGCACATGAGTGAAAAAGGTATGAAATTACTTCATTCAAAGAAAGTTTTACCTGGTCTGAAATGTGTCAATATGGATTTCTATGAAAGTTGTGTTTATGGAAAACAAAAGAGAGTTAGTTTTGTGAAGAGTGGGAAGGAAAAGAAAAATGAGAGATTAGAGCTTGTGCATACAGATGTATGGGGACCAGCTCAGGTATCTTCCCTTGGTGGCTCTCTGTATTATGTTACATTTATAGATGATGCAACAAGAAAAGTATGGATTTATTTCCTTAGATAGAAATCTGATGTATTTCAAACTTTTAAGAAATGGAAATGCTTGGTTGAGAATGAGACTGGTAAAAAGTTAAAATGTCTCAAATCTGATAATGGTGGTGAGTATTGTAGCACAGAATTTGAAGAATATTGTTCCTCTAATGGTATTCATAGGCAAAAAACTGTACCAAGGACTCCACAAGAAAATGGAGTGGCTGAATGCATGAACAAGACAATAATCGAGCGTGCAAGGAGTATGAGGTTGCATGCTAGGCTGCCCAAAAATATGTGGGCAGAGGTAGTGAACACTGCTATTTATTTAATCAATAGAGGCCCCTCTACTCCTTTGGACTGTGGTATTCTAGAGGAAGCATGGAGTGGTAAGAAGGTGAATTATTCTTTTCTCAAAACCTTTGGTTGTGAAGCTTTTGTTTTTATAGATTCTGAAAATAGAACCAAGCTGGAAGCTAAGTCAAAGAAATGTGTATTTGTTGGGTATGGCATTGATGAATTTGGTTATAGGCTTTGGGATTTTGAAAATCATAAAATTGTAAGAAGTAGGGATGTCATATTCAATGAGAAAGTATTGTACAAAGATCTGTTGCTGCAGCATGAGAAGAAAGAAAATGACTATGTAGTACTGGATGATACTCCACAAGTTCATGTTCCAGTAGTTCCTTATGCTCTGCAACAACAGCAACAACAAATACCACACACCCTAGTGAGTGTTAGACAGTCAACAAGGCTAAGTAGACCTCCAGAAAGATTTTCTCCATCTTTTTATTCTATTTTGTTAATAGATGCTGGTGAACTTGAATGTTATAATGAAGCTGTGCAGGTGGATACAAAGCTTCAGTGGGAGTCTGCAATGACAGCTGAAATGGACTCTTTGCTGAAAAATCAGACATGGAATTTATGTAAGTTACCTACAAGTAAAAGGGCTTTATAGAATAAATGGGTTTACAGGATAAAAGAAGAGGATGGAGGTATGAAAAGATTTAAAGCTAGATTAGTTGTAAAAGGATTTGCACAGAAACATGGTATTGATTTTGATGAGATATTTTCTCCAGTTGTTAAAATGAATTCTATTCGTACTGTTTTAAGTATTGTGGCTACTGAAGATTTGCATTTAGAGCAGCTTGATGTTAAAACAACCTTTCTTCATGGTGATTTGGATGAAGAAATATATATGGTTCAGCCACAAGGATTTGAGGTCAAGGGTAAGGAGAATTTGGTGTGCAGATTGTAGAAAAGTTTATATGGCTTGAACCAAGCACCTCGGCAATGGTATATTAAATTTGACACTTTTATGAATGGGCATGGATATAGTCGGTGTCATTCTGACCATTGTGTTTATTTTAAGAGGTTGGATGATGTCAGCTACATTATTTTATGTTTATATGTTGATGATATGCTTGTAGTTGGGTCTAACATGGATCACATTAAGGGGTTGAAACAACAGTTAGCAAAATCTTTTGCTATGAAGGATTTGGGGGCAGCAAAACAAATCCTTGGTATGAAAATTTGTAGAGATAGGAAAAATAGGAAATTATCTCTATCTCAGGCTGATTATATTGAGAAGGTGTTGCAACGTTTCTCTATAGAAAATGCCAAAGCTATCAGCACACCTTTGTCTGGTCATTTGAAATTGACTAAGGATATGTGTCCCAAGACACTAGAAAAAGAGACTAAAATGTCTAAGGTACCTTATGCTTCAGCTGTAGGGAGCTTAATGTATGCTATGGTATGTACTAGGCCAAATATTGCACATGTAGTGGGAGTCGTTAGCCATTATATGAGTAACCCTGGTATTGAGCATTGGAATGCAGTCAAATGGATTCTCAGATATTTGAGAGGCACATCCCGTAAGTGTTTACACTTTGGGGGTTCTACTACTACTGTACAAGGCTATGTTGACTCAGATTTGGCAGGAGATATAGATAGCAGGTGGAGTACTACAGGTTATATATTTACTATTGGTGGGACAGCAGTGAGTTGGATTTCTTGACTACAAAAGGTGGTTGTTTTATCCACTACAGAGGCAGAGTATGTTGCTGCTACAGAGGCAGCCAAGGAGATGATATGGCTTCAATTCTTCATGGAAGAATTGGGACATCCACAAAAGGATAATTTTCTACATACAGATAACCAAAGTGCCATTCATCTTGCAAAGAATTCTGCTTTGCACTCAAAGACAAAACACATACAATTGCGGTACCATTTCATTCGATCAGTTTTGGATGATGGATAGTTAAGGCTGGAAAAGATTCATACTGATGATAATCTAGTAGATATGTTTACAAAGGTAGTAACAAGGGATAAGTTGAACTCATGTTCAGCTTCAGTTGGTCTTCTAGACTGAACAAAATAAAGGAACAACTGAGTCCAAGGTGGTTCAATTCAGTGGGAGCCTCATGTGGGTAGCGGTATTGCTACAGGATCAGTCTCCAAGTGGGAGGTTTTTTTAGTATAGTGTGGATACTGATCAGTCACCAAGTGGGAGATTGTTAGCTTGTGGTGACTAATCAGGAAAGTACTATCTAGGAAAGTACTATACACTTTTCCTCCTGACCTCGTCGGGGTTCAGTTTGAGGCTGACTACTTTTTGGTTATTTGGGCCGACTACTTATAACTCATTCTAACCCTAAAGCGGAAAAAGATTGTATAAAATGGCTTAGGTTTAGGGATTTTCATTATGTATGATTTTAGTACTTGCGGTAGAATTGGGCTGTAAGGGATTACAGATTGTAATCAGGTTGTAATCACTGGATAATAATAACATTGGACTCACTGTTGGTGGACATAGCCCAAGGATTGGGTGAACCACGTTAAATCTGTGTGTCTTGTGTTCTATTCTGTGTGGTTTATTATTTTCTGATATTAGTTATATTTGCACATAATTGTTAATTCTGCCTTGTTAATCCTAAAATTTAGTTTTTTTGATAAATTTTGATAGTTTTAATAGTTTAATTGTAATAAACATTATGATGACTCTTCATTTCAATTCCAAGGGATTTTTGTGACCCTTGGGATCCATCCAACTTGTATAAACTCCAATTTTGAATAGAATGGAGATAGTTTTTGGTTTGCAATCTTGTTGTTCTCAATTTTCGTGTTAAATTCTACAATACTGCAGGTATCACACCAGGTATTGTAATTTGGTTTTCATAAATTAGATCAGTGGTATTAGAGTGGGAATTCTCCTTTATGCCAATTTACACAAGTTCTTCCTACCAAAGATTAGGATTGGATACACAAGATTTGTCAAAATACCCACCTTTGAGATGCACACGATCGAAGATGTCAAATGATGATGTTAAGAAGTTGGTCAAGGAAGCTTTAAATAAGCAATGAGAGGAGATGATGAGTCGATTTTCATGCCTCCTACAGAAGCAAAAACCCTCTGAATCTAAAACATCATTTCATGGAAATACCCCTTTCAAAGTGTAGGTCAATTTCGACATCCCAAATTTTGAAGGAAAGGTCGATTTTGAAGCTGTTGATAACTGGTTATCAAAGTTGGATAGGTACTTTTCTATAAATAATTTCTCAGATGCTGAAAGGATAACATTTTCTCTCCTCAAAGCTAAAACCCATGTGAAATTAGCATGGGAAACCAAAGTAGCAAATAAAGAACAAGAATCAGTTGTTGAAGATGGTTTTATACTATCTCTTGATAAGAAGCCCACATGGGGAGAATTTGTGGAATACATAAAAGAAGCTTACCTCCCGGAGGATGTATATGAACAAAAATACATAGAATGGTAGCTTCTTTGACAAAAGAGGGATCAGTCTATGCAAGATTACACCAATACATTCCATTCACTTTCAGCAAAACTCGGTATTGATGATTCAGAGAAGCATTGAATTTTGAAATATCAGAGTGGACTTCATAGGTATATTCAAACATAGATGGAATTTTTAAATATTGAGACATTGGAAACTACCTATAAATATGCTACAAAAATTGAAGAAAAATCCAAGCAAAAAGGGAAGAGGGACTA
The DNA here is from genome assembly GCA_027943335.1 of Chamaecyparis obtusa. Classification (NCBI taxonomy): domain Eukaryota; kingdom Viridiplantae; phylum Streptophyta; class Pinopsida; order Cupressales; family Cupressaceae; genus Chamaecyparis; species Chamaecyparis obtusa. The sequence continues at coordinate 80,044 of BSBK01012736.1, forward strand.
CTTTGCAAACAACAAGCCAAGGGTTGAAGGTGGCAATAAATTTGCGGGAAAATAGGTGACAAGGAACCTCATTCAAATTCACCCAAGAACACATGGTGGTCTACTAAAAAGATAAACACAGGCATGTGGTGTGAGATGCATAAGTCCCCAACCCATAATACAAAGGATTGTCAAAGTATTAAAAATTTGATGATAGAAATACCAAGAGAGGAAGCTAAACCTGAATCATCACCAATAGATAATTCTAAGAAAGGGGAGAATGATTCCATAATAGAAGCAAACCCATATGCCATAGTTGGAACTACTAAAGTATTGCCCCGTGAAGATGAAGAGAGACTTTTTCATTCACAGATGTGGGTTGATGGAAAGCCTCTGCATTTTATTTTTGACAGTGGGAGTCAAAAGAATTTGATCTCTAGGGAGACAGTCAAAAGATTAAATCTAAAAGTGACAAGACACCCACAACCATACTCTATGGGATGGTTAAATGAGGGACAAGATATTCAAATAAATCAACAATGTCATTTTCCATATTCAATCAAGCCTTTCAAGGATGAAGTGATATGTGATGTAGAACCATTGGATGTATGCGATGTCTTGCTAGGGCAGCCATACATGTATCAGAGGCATGGAGTGTATGAGTCTAGGCCATGTAGTGTTACAATCAAGCTTGGTGGGAAGAGGTATCGAATACCAGAGGTATATCCAACACAAACTGCTTCTTTAATTAGTGCTAAACAATGTAAACACTTGATTGCTCAAACTAGAACTTTTGTTGTACTCATGATTCACCCTGAACAAACAAAGTCAGTTGTTCTTAATACACATGCTAAGGTAACAAAGAATCAACAAAATTAGATGGATAAAATTTTGAAAGAATATCACAGTGTGTTTACACCACCAGTGGGACTACCAACACACTGTCAAGTCAAGCACTCTATTGATTTAATTCCAGGCACACCGCTACCACATGAGCCAATATATAGGATGTCAATTTTGGAAAATGATGAGATTAAGAGACAAATTCAAGAGTTGATTCAGAAAGGACACATTCATCCAAGTGCTTCACCTTGTGGAAGTCCAATTGTCCTTGCTAAAAAGAAAGATGGGACATGGAGGCTTTGTATTGATTATAGAGCATTAAACAAAATCTCTGTTAAAAATAGATATCCAATCCCTCAAATTGATGATTTGTTGGACCAACTTAGGGGGGTTAAATTCTTTACAAAAGTGGACTTGAAGTTTGGATACCACCAAGTACCAATTGATCCAGCAGATGTGTGGAAGATTGCATTTAAATCTAAGGAAGGTTTGTTTGAATGGTTGGTGATGCCTTTTGGCCTAACAAATGCCCCAGCCACATTTATGAGATTGATGAATGATGTGCTTAGACTATTCATTGATTCTTTTGTAGTTTTTTATTTGGATGACATACTCATATTTAGCAGAACTTGGTCTGAGCATTTGAAGCATGTTGAACAAGTTCTTTCAACTCTGCAAAAAAACAAACTTTATGCCAACATTGAGAAGTGTTCTTTTGGTATGTAGAGTATTCAATACTTAGGGTATATCATTGACACTAAGGGTGTTCATGTTGATTCAACAAAGATTCAAATAATCTAAGATTGGCCATCCCCTAAAAATTTCACAAAGCTTCGTAGCTTCTTGGGCTAAGCCAACTTCTATCGCAGATTTGTGTTTGGTTTCTCACACATATCATGGCCTCTTAATCAATCACTAAGGGGTGGAGCACAAGAAAAATTTTAGTGGACAGAGGCAAAACAACAAGAATTTGAGGAGTTAAAGAAAAGACTATGTTTAGTACTAGTATTGGTCCTTCCAGATCTACACCAAGCATTTGAGATAGAAACAGATGCATCAGATTATGCTCTTGGTGCAGTACTCACACAACATGGGCATCTTGTTGCCTATCACAGTGAAACTTTTTCTGATATAGTACGTAGGTATCCCACCTATTATAAGGAGTTGTATGCCATTGTTCAGGCTTGCAAACAATGGAAACACTATATACTGGGAAAGGAAACTGTTATACATACAGACCATAAACCACTCCAATTCTTGCAAACATAAGGGAAGCTACAAAATGATAGACATCAATGGTGGTCAGCCTATTTACAACAATTTCACCTCAACATTCATCATAAAAAAGGAAGTAGTAACAAGGTGGCAGATTGTTTGAGTAGGCCTCCAATTGTAGGTTTGACAATAGTGTTGGATTCATACAGTCATCAATCATCCACTTGGGAACAACTATATAGTACTGACCCTGATTTTACTAACATCTATAGTAATTTGGTAGAAGGAAAATCTGTCTCTAATTTTCACTTGCAGGATGGGTTTCTTTGCCATAATGGTCACATATGTGTACCCACTGAAGAATGGAAGAAAATGATATGGGAAGCTCACTACAATCATGTTGTTGGACATTTTGGTATTGGTAAGACTACTGCTATCCTTCAAAAGTATTTCTATTGGCCAAAAATGAAGCAGGATATCATTTCACATATACAAGCTTGTGTAGCTTGTGCAATTACAAAGCCATCAAACTGTAAGTTGGGTCTATACTTACCATTATGTATTCCTAATAAGCCATGGCAGTCTGTTTCAATGGATTTTATGTCTGGGCTTCCAACTACCAGGCGGGGGCATGATTGTGTATATGTTGTGGTAGATAGGTTTTCTAAAATGGCTATCATGGTGGCATGTAAAAAGATGATTTCTACAGAAGATGCTACCAAGCTATTTTTTGAACATGTGTGGGTTCATTTTGGTTTGCCAAAAACCATTATTTCTGATAGGGATAGCAGGTTTATCAGTAAATTTTGGTCTGCACTATGGGCTAAAATGGACACAAAACTGACAAAGTCCACATCATTCCATCCCCAAACAGATGGGCAGACAGAAGTGGTGAATCGAATGATTATTCATATTTTATGGATGTATCATTCAAAAAATCCTCGCACATGGGATGAAAGCTTACCCTATGTGCAACACAGCTACACCCGTGCACTCCATAGTACTACAAGGCACAGTCCATTTGAGGTTTCTCTTGGGTACCAGCCATTGGCACCTATGGATGTAGCAATACCATCTCTACACTCTATTAGTCCATTGAATGGTGACAAGGTGGTAGATAAAGTAGAAAAATTCATTGATAACATTAGACACCTACAACAACAAGTTTATGAGATATTGGAGCAAAGTAATCAGAAGTATAAGGAAAGACATGATAAACATAGAACTCCTCATCAGTTTTAGGTTGGTGACAAGGTATGGTTACATCTTCAGAAAGAGTGCCTACATGGACCAAATAGGAAGCTTCATCCTCTTCATTATGGACCATACACTATTGTGAAACAAGTTGGTGAGAATGCTTTTGAACTTAATTTGCCATCCTTTTTGGGACTGCATCCAATTTTCAATGTGGAATTGTTGAGACCCTATTTTCCTCCTTTATTGGATATCTCCCAAGCTACTGAACACATTCAAGCTACAGAGTTAAATCCCTCTACTACTGCTCTAGTCTAGTGTGACCATGTTACTGAAGCCATTTTAAAGACTTTGAGAAATCAAAACATTCCTTTGTATCGGGTGGTTCGAGCTGGTCAGCATTCTCATCAAGGCAAGTGGTTTACTAAGGAACAAATTGAAGAACAATTTTCTCATCTATTGCAGCAGATTAGTGCAATGGGGCCCATTGCCTCTTAAGGGGGGAGGAATGATCAGGATTAAATTGGGAAAATATTGAAATCTAATTTTTCCAAAATTTCATATGTTTTAGTAAATTGCAATTTTGAGGGTCTTCGGTGCATTTCTGGGAAAATATGCTGCCCAAAAACATGATGGAACATTGATGTTTTTGAAACTTGGTTCAAGATTATTTGAATACCTTTCCAACGCATCAAACGGTTCGTAATTCAAAGCTAGGATGAGAAAGTTATGCCTTCTCCAAGTGGACCAAAGTTTTATATTTAGTTTTTTGATAAATTTTGATAGTTTTAATAGTTTAATTGTAATAAACATTATGATGACTCTTCATTTCAATTCCAAGGGATTTGTGTGACCCTTGGGATCCATTCGACTTGTATAAAGTCCAATTTTGAATAGAATGGAGACAATTTTTGGTTTGCAATCTTATTGTTCTCAATTTTCGTGTTGAATTCTACAATACTGCAAGTATCACACCAGGTATTGTAATCTAGTTTTCATAAATCAGATCGGATGTCCACCACCAAAACACTCATTGTTAACTCTTTCTCTGGATATGCTTCTAGCCTATATGGCATTGCATTGATAGTCCCAATAGCTGGTACCTCCCTTTGATCCATTGCACAACATCTACCTTGAACTGTATTCCTTTAAGGCCCAATTTTTCCATAATCTTAAAAGGCATAAAAGTATTAGAGGCACCACTATCAATCATACAATTTCTTAATTTCATTCCATTCAGAAGGAAACTTAAAAAGAATGGATCAATGTTTTCAACGCTGGCATTGACAGAACTATCCAAATATAGAGGAGGAATTTGAGATACAATTCCCTAAGCAACAACACCTTTCAAAGCTTTATCCTGAGATCCATTGCATGCAACATCATTATTATGAACATTATTTGCCCATGCAATAGCTTTGTCTTTGTGTTCAGGGATCCTCAACAATTCTGACAATGGAACCTTAACTGTAATTTGGTACAATACAGATAACATATCAACAGGAGTAGAGGAAAGAATCTCAATCTGCACTGCCTTAGTATCCTTCTGTTTGTCTGATACATTAGGTGTATTGGCCACCCTCATTTTTATAATCCTAGCCATTGTGTTAACTAGCTTCTCAATCTCACTAAAAAATCTTTCAACTCCAACTCCCTTAGGCTCACAATTCTTACCTTTTACATTCTTTAATTTCAACATGTGATCACCTTTTGATTTGTTCTCATTAGGCTCTCCGGAGTTGGCACTCTTTATAAACATTCCTCCAGCTTTCCCATTTGTATCCCTTGCCACCATGCCTCTAGTTTTCACTTGGGCAATCATTTTTGGAGTAATCCTATCCATTTCTTCTCTAGAAGGTCTTCTTAAATTTACTGGCTCAGAAGAAGAGTTCATGTTACATGTCTTCTTATCAATGTCTTCACCATCAGAAAATAAATCTTGATGAAAAAGGGCCTGATTATGTCTCTTCAAATTTACATCTACTTCCTCATCAAAATTAGAATCATCTTCATATCCTAGATATGAAGTAGCCATGTTGCATCCAACATCATCTTGAGTCTCTTCTTGATCTTTCTCCTCATTGTCACAATCTTTATTTGCAACCATAGAATGTGCAACCACACAATGCTCTGTAGAATGAGGGGACTGGCATGCAACACACCAAGGTTTGTCCTCCATGACATTTATTGAATCTTTTTGTAGAGGGTTGGGGACACCTTTGTCATTGTTTCCTCTTGCAGCAGGGACAACAGGCTTGCCATCCTTCCATTGGGTGTTGTAGGGGTAAATCTACAATCTATTTTGCTTATTGAAATTGTTGTTGAACTGAGCCCTTTCATTGGTAGGAGCACTGATGTTCCTATTTGTAGGTGCCTTCAAATCCTTCAATTCATTGAGAACCTTATCCAATTTATCTTCTTCTTTCCTCCTAGTTCCAACATTCTTATCATTTTCTTTTTTGTATTTCTTGTCCCCAAATAGCTTTGGATCATCTCTCTTTCCACCCAATTTCCCTGATATCTTGATATTGTTCTCAATATTGACAACAATCCTAAAAGAATCTCTAAGATTTCTTGGTTCCTTGTCCCTCAACAAGTATCTCATCTTTCCATCAAATGCATTGAAGTATGTGGTCAGATAGACATTGTCATCTAACTGCATAACTTGGAACAACTTATCCATACCCTTCTGAAATCTCATGTTGAATTCAATTGTAGACTCATTCTAATTTTTCCTTATGGTATTGAATTCATTCAACATGAAACTAGCATTAGGCTTGTCACCATATTTCTCTTTAAAACATCTCTCAAAAGAATCCCAAGTATCAATAAACTTATTAGGAAGTCTCTTAAACCAATCTCTAGCATCCTCCATTAGAGATTGAACAAACAATTTCATGACTACATCCTCATGCTCCACCTCATAATCATTAAGCATATCAACAAATAACCTAATATGCTCCTCACAACTAATAGCATTATTACCAGCAAACTTAGGTACCTTATCTCTTATATCATTTGGAAGAGCATTCAGATAGCCAGGAATTCCATCAAAACTAATTTGCGTATAGCCTTCTAGTTGCATAGGTCTTCTTTGAAATCCAAAGCTAGTGTTCCCACTAGAGTTATTATTTTTATCTACATTCCCACCCACTTACACATTTGACTATCTATTAGGATTAACAAATGATTTGGTAGATACATTAGGAATTATATTACTAGTAGTAGCATTGCTAAGTGGAATAGTAGTGTTCAGAGATGGCATACCTAGTTCAGTAGCAGAAGGGCCATGAACATTTGTTGATGAAGCCTTCAAGAACTAGATCTTTCTTCCTTTCTCTACAATAGAAGCATCAACTTCAGCTCTTTCCAACTCTTGAGCAAGAGCTTCATCCTCTCTTATTTTTCTTTCTATCTCTATCTCCCTATTTGATTTAGGTGGTGGGATCCCTGGTATTGTCACTGGTTTTCTTATTTGGACACCGACCATCTTCTGCTTTCCTTTTTCATTAATAACTACAGTAGGCCTAGTGATCTCATGTCCATTCTTACCATTAGGCAAAGGAGCATAAATTTGCACTTTTCTAATCATAGGGCCCTCTTCATCAAACTCATGGTCTTGCAACAAGCATTCCTACTCACTTCTTAGAGCTTCAAGATCACCAAAAATATCATGTTGCAAAGTCTTAGGAGTAGAAGCAAGCATCTTGTTTCTCTCCTTCATTTCATTAATATTTCTAAGGAGAGAATGCCTCTCCATTAGATCATTTAATTTTTCAGCCTCTCTCTCCTCTTGTAACCTTTTGTATATGGCATCCTACTCTGCCAACTACAACCTAAGTGCATTTAGGTCATGTGGATCTATCATGTTGTCTTCAGAGCTTGATGACACTTCCAAATTAGTAGGATGCTGATATGGGAAATGCACTTGCCTTGGTTTCATGGGCTCCCTTCTGAAATTATCTTCATCAAGATCTAAATCAATCTCCAAACCCATCTCTTTGGCTTGTTCATCCTGACCTATAGGCAATGAACCCTTGTCTTGAAATACAGCCTTTGGGGTATCATAAAATTTATCCTCAGAGTGACCACCATCTGATCTAGAAACTCTATCTTGTGAACTTTCCTCACTTGAGGAAACATGTGGTGCTCTACCTCTAGTATTTCTTTGTTCTCTTATGAGAGCAGTAGTAGACTCACCATTCCTTCTGATCCAGCTCCTCTTCTCCTATCTAGGTAATTGTTCCAGAGTGACCTCCAAATTTTTTCTGACAAAGGACCTAGTATTCCTCCTTTTGTCCATCTCTATAGTCTATAGTACTGATTCTAACCTTTTTTGAGTCACCACCCACCAAAGTGGGAAATCTTTGACTGAATACAATAGGTAAACAAGAGTGCACTTTGAAAACTTTTTATCTCTAGACTCTCCCCAACAAAGTCACCATTTTGTTTGTGACTCGGATGGGTAAATCAATCTAGTCAACAAAATATTTTGAATATAACAATATAATCCCAACTAGAGATCCTAACAGATATACTTCTTCATTGTTGTTCTCTCCAGTAGAGTCACCATTTTGTTGGAAGTTCCCTTTGATCTTCAACTTGTAGATTTATACTTTGATGGATAACTTTAATATAACTTTGACTCTATCACCACTCCAAAGTCTACAAGGAAGAGGGCCAATTAACAAGGATCAGCAATGAGATCCTTGTACACTTTGAGCCTTAATGCTCAGGTCGGTGTACCCTTGATTCACTTCTTGAAAGGAATCACTAACTAATAGACAACTATGTCCCTTACTAATTGATTAAATATTTTATCATTTAAATGTGTGTGTGTGATTGATGATAATGGACTACTTCTAGAGAATGGACCAATGCCTCAACCAGGGCATAGAGTCACCTAATAGCATACATCAACTGAAAACCCTAACTCAAAAACACTTGAATTTAGGATAAGTGCTTTGCCTATTATCCTTCTCACTCACATATCAGGACATCAAATCCTTATCTAGCCATAAACTCACTGAAATTACCTGAAATACTTTAATCCTAACTTTGTTAGGAACTCAAAGATAATCTCAAAATACTCTTTGTTTACCATATGATAACCCACTTTGTGAAATTAACATATATGAGCTCAAGAACAAAACAAGAAGACATACATGAATATGAAATTGGAATCCAAATCTATTCTCATTAAAATTTGCAGAATCAATACATTATCAAACAACAAAATGCCAAAGAAACAGACCCAAAATCTTGGCTCTCCTTGCTTAGTATAATACCATCAACTACAACCCTTACAAAATATTACTTTTTTCAATATATACCAGCACTAGTCATCTTGGAAACCCAAAATAGGTTGCAACAAGCTACAGATGACTAGGGTTAGGGTTTCAACCACCCAACCAACTAGAAACAGTCACAAATTTATTAAAGGGGAAGAAACCTAGGCAACTAGGAGGAAGAAAATCCTGGAGTGATCCATAATCATGATAATCTCACTGAGAAAGTACTTAGAATGACAAAAATGCCCAAATGTCAACCAATTCAGCAACCTACAACATGCCTCGAGCACAAAAAACATAGTACAGACCCCTGCAGACAATCATGGAACACTTTGGACCACACTGTAACAACAAGTGCCACCAAAAAAATCAAATCTAGTTGTGAAAGCATTCAATTCCGGTCCTTTCTGTCGCTGAGAAACCCTCAAAAATTTGAATTTGAAAATAAACAGCTAGCTTCCAGCGCTAGTAGCAAATCAGCGGTCAACATTTGAATTTAGATCAACTTTATATTGTGACTGTCAGATCCCTCCATATCATAGGATTTATGTCTTTTACCCATCTAGATACCTCAGGTTAACTCTAGCGAACATGTGACAAAGGAAAATCTAACTCATCTCAGCTACATTTGGCGAACTAGCGAGTGAAGGCTTTCATTAGTTCGCAAAGAACTGTATCTGTCTGCCAAATAGTTTAGCGATTACATGAATTGTAACACTCATTGAATCACCAGTCTTTTTAGAGTACTACCATCTCATTTCATGAATGAGTGAAAAGCATTGAAATTCATTGGGCCACTAACCTTTTATCAGGACCGCCAAAAGACTGAGTAAATTTTAATGGGCCCGCATCAAGAAGATCGACGGTTGTCTCATCTTCACATAGACCTTCAAGATTCCTCTAGATCATAAGACAACCATCAGATGAAGGATCTTACCCTGATCTAACAACCTTCTGACACTGAAAGAGATCAATGACTGCAAGTGTTAGAAAAAACCCATCAGATTACACGCTGATTGTCGATGCTCTATTACTGTCAGAACCCACTAAAATTTGGAAATCCTCAACCCCACTAACAACATGCCTAGTCACACTACATGGACCAATCAAATACTACCAAATTAGCACACCTAGCATGTGGACCTGCCACACTTTATCCCCTCTTAAAAAGGTAGAATCGATGATTGGTGCATGATCTTAAAATTCTGACACATCCCATAAGATCATGCGCCCATCGTTGATTTTTTGACAATGTCAAGACCCTCTAACACATCTAGAAACCAGGTCCTAATGACAACTACCACTGAACTAATACATGGACCAATGAGAAACCACCATTTGTGCAAAGGTGTCACTTTGGACCCACCTGTTTGAAGCGTCATGTTATAAACAGAATCAACGGCCGTCGCAAAAGCGCATAGCTCTGACACATCTCAGGAGAATATACGACCACCGTTAGATCAAGATGGTGTTAGAGCCAGGCCCAGGAAGGAATGAAGGCCAAAACATAAGAAATATTAAAAGGCATGACTTAGAAAAATTTAATTTTGTCCAGGGTTAGAGACTTAGGAAATATTAAAAGGGGCCCGAAAAATATTAGTCGCAAGATCGCATAACATAAAAAGGGTCCACATGATCATGCGACAAAGGGGGTAACAATTTAGCACATGTGTTTTAGAGGTTTTTAAGTGATTCAAAAAGGTAACATGAAATTAGAGCAAGGCCTGAGACAAAATAGGGCTTTTCACACCAACGACTAGATTTTCAAAAATTTGAACTAAGGGTTTATGGCAGAGACCTAAAATCAATTGCAGAGACCAGGGGGAAAATGCTACAACCATGAAATTTTTTGCACGTGCTAACATAATGGATACTGAATAGTTTTAAATCTTTGCATATCAACTAATTAGTGTCCAAAATAAAATGAAATATTTTCATGCAAATATTCATCTAATAATATAATATTTCCACATACGTCACCACATACACCAGAAACACATGCATTCAAAAGATATAATTTCTCATTAGGTGGGTTACAAAATTTTTTTGATATAAACTCCTTTATAGTTTGAGGTGGTATATTTATACCACATTCCTACAACATTTCATTACTATGCATAGTAGAATGTATAGATCAAAAAAATATCATAATGATAATGAAATTGAACATGAGTTTTACCACAATAGGTGATTATTTTTTTGTTAATCCTTAGATACCATGGTATACATTTTTCAAAAGATCTTTGAATAATACTAATAGTTAACACCTTATTATCCACAAATTTTATATACAATTATATTTAAGTCATATCTAAAAGGTGTTTTGGATGTGTATTACGAACTTTTGAACTGACTCTTAATTTAAGAACATCCCTAGCATTAGGGGATACTCTTGTATTATCGTGCCAAAAGTTTTCAATCAAATTTTTCACTTCACTAGTAAGTTTCATGTCAGACCTCAGGAACCTGCCACTGGGGGTCAATAAATGGTTTTCTAGATCACTTTCAAAGTTAACTCTTCTCTTTACAACTCTTGTTAAAGTTTTACGATGAATATTAAGATATCTACTTATGTTTGAAATCATTCTTTTATCAGTAGTAGTTTTTTTTACTAAAGCTATTATTATTGTTTGTCATGCCACATTACTATCTTTAGGACAACTTTTCTTTCCAATTGTGTCAAAGGAACTAGCAACTTTTGATACAACTTTCTTTAAAGACTCATCCTTCTTCTTGGATTTCACATAAATTCCTAACCTCTTCATCACTTTTCGCATTTTAGACATTAATTGACATTGAAATCCAAATTTCTTATTATAAAAAAATTGTCTAAACAATCTACTCGTGTGTGTGTCCTAATCTATCTCCATGAAACCAAACCACATAGATTGTCTAGTACATCATTTTTTATTTGAAATTATTCATTTATTTCATTATCATTCAAAGGAGTTTCTTTGTCAATCAGTGTTTCTATGTTTGCATCCACATTGTTGATTTCAATTTGAATTGGTGTTTGATTTTCAGTTTCATTCAGGGTTTGACTTTGAGTTCCTTTATCACTACGATTAACATTACTAATTTGTGGAATTTGATGTGCAATTAAATTGGTTAATCTATCTTTAGGAATAAAATTTAAATCATTTAAATTGTAACCTGCTTCTAGCAATTGATGAACTTCTTTATCATAATAAGTTATATTTGGATTTGAAGACATACAAGTATCCACTACTATATTAGAAGATGCACCTGAATTTTCTTCTTCAACCTCTACATCCATTATGTTTTCTTTATTGTCCTCCTCTTTTGAAATAATTTTTGAACTTGATGCTCCAACATTATTCAGTTTTTTAATTCTTTCTCTTCTTTCTCATTGTCATTTTGCCTCCTTCTCTCTATTTGTTGCAACCTCCTCAGCTGTCAGAACCTTCCTTATCCTCTTTCTATGTTGTTTTGATCCCATTTTTGCACCAATATTTGAGTTCAAATGATTCTTTTTCAATGTTAGATCCAAAACAGGACAAAGGAAGAGAATGTTGATCCAAATATTTTGTTTTCCTAGTACAGATCATAAAAAAAATGATTGAAAATTTGCCAACCATTGAGATTAGGCCAAAAATCCTATTTTTTGGTTGCAACAACTATTTATGAAACAAGTGCTTGTTATTTAAATGAAACAGGTGCCCAATATTTAAATGAAATGGGTGCCTATTTTGTAAAACTATGAGAGAGAACTATACCAGTTGACTTGGTTTTTGGTTTAGGACAGGCTTGGTTTTGGGTTTAGGACAAGTTTGGTGGGACCAATCCTATGCTTGGCCCTGCAAAAATATGGCTAAGGCATTACAGTATAAATTTTTTTCCTTGCCATAATTTATTTGACACCTTCCCAAATGAATTTTTTGATAAAACAAAAACCCATTTTAGCTCTTATTGTGCAAATTATAAAAATATAAATTTTATAGTGATATGATAAATTTTAATATTTTTATAATATTTATCAAGCCAACATGGTACCTAAACTTGAAATACTAAGGTTAACTGAAACTTTAATAACTTTTTTAATTTTACATTTTTTGAAAACTGTGTTAAATGACATCAATCTACATAGAATTTCCTTCAAATTAAAAAAAATGATGAAAAGTGAAGTTATCATCAACTTATGGTGGTTGTACATGAGAGGTTTAAAAAATGTACATTATAGTCAATTAAAAATTAATAAAAAAAAATTCAAAAAAAAAAGATAAAATATTCTCATCAATCTTTAGTGTGTTAGGTACCTTTTCCCATAAGGATTCACAAAAATACATTGATTTACTTAAAAAAAGGGTGGTCGTACATGTGCGAGGTGTGGTCCTAAAATAGGCATTTTGAAAAAGTGGTTTATAAACATGCATACTAAAATTCAATTTATACCATGTGGGTATTGAAATAAATTACATATTTGAGAGCTAGAGTCTGAGCACTAAATTTTATATTACTGAATTTTTTAAGATTCAATCTTTAAGTGCCTCAAATTTTGACATCAATTGACAAAAAATTTAAAAAATAGAGAAAACACTTCCACCTTTTGGCCAAAAGTGGGACTCAACTTCTTGCAGCCACCCTTAAGAAGGAAACTAGTTTATTCCTACTTAAGAGGATATGGACACTTGTCGCACACACTTATGAATGGTGGAATTCATAGACTTTGGAGTTACATTCTAACTCCTCTCTCTCATTTCTCATGATGAGCATCTATCTATCTCTCTCTCTCTCTCTCTCTCTCTCTCTCTCTCTCTCTCTCTCTCTCTCACACACACACACACACACACACACACACACACATTTTAGGCTATGGCCTCATTCATAATGTCACAAGGGGTTTTATTTTCTTTCCCCTTTCAAAATACTTGTCTCACTATGTTGATATCAGATCATCTTGATGGTTTTGATAGATCATGAAGCTACTTATTTTTCATTGTTTTAATGGTCAAATATTTCCTTTTGCTTCACTCACTTGGATTATTTCCTTTAAAGTTATTTTAATTTTTGAATATTTCTAATAGTTTCCAAGTCCCTTGGAAACATATATGAGACAACCTTCAAGAAAAATTTGGACTGAAAATTGCATCTTTCCCTTTGTACTCTTCTTTGCCCCTTTGTCTTTTCCTATTTATCATTCATTTATCCTCTCTATGTTGCTATTATCTTCCTTCAATAAATCTCTTTGTGACTCATACCAATGGATTTTTTAGTGGCTCTCCTCCAAGTTGTTGCACTAATCTCAAGTCCACGCTTCAATAATACTCCATACACCAACAACAACTTGTTCCTCACCTAGGAGTCCTCTCTTGCCTCTATCCTGAGTCTTTTGGAGACATACTAGACCTCCTTCTTAGACCTTGGAGCATCTCCTATGGCCCTTTAGTAGACATCCATGTCCACCTTTTTTAGTGAGTGAATAAGGACCTAAAATTATAAAATCTTCAACAACAAAAATCAACATAACCAAATCGAAGGTACTGGTGTGGATTGCCTCCCTCAGTGGTCTACCCACACACTCAAGATATTAAAGCTTTGATACCAATCTAATGTAGAGAATCCAACATAACCAACATCTTAGGATTCCAAGTCCATCATGAGATCCAAAAAACAACATAGTTTCTTCACTTTGTTAGAGGCATACATATTCATCCATAACATGTTCACTAACAATCAATCATAATCACCCATCAAATCACCATTAAAAAATATTATCCATAGATATAAAACCATTATACTTATATATCCATCACCTTTAAATGAAATATGAATCATTAAAATCCTTCATCTATTAATTACTTTCAAAACAAAACCAAGAATTGTCCAACTATGAAATTTAACGTATTTTGGTCATGAAAATACAACCATAAAAAGTCATTCATAACTGTCTAAATATTTATAACCAATCCAATTTCTCCAATTAGGTTTAATAATTGATAGTTATACAACTTTTGGCCAACTTATAGAAAGATCCAACAATTATATCAAAAGGTATGATGATTTTCCCAAGACTGGTCATCGTGAATCAGGGTTTTGGGTAGTTACAAATGAAAAGAAATGAAAATATTATTCAAGTGATAGAGTATCATAATAGAAATAAACTTGTTTCCTGACTGTACCTAGTCGTACAATGCCTAGAAACAAGAGGAAAATATTCAAGACAACAAAACAATAGATTGAAATAATGGAAATATGATACCAAAATATTTATGATGCTTTCCAATGCCTTCTTGAACTTTAAAACATGCCTATGAATGGACATTATAGATTTATTTATAGCCTTTACATCATCATATGGAAGTTACAACAACTCAACTTCCTCTTATGACCATACAACTTCCTATTTTTGTCTTTTTACAACTTTTGAAAAAATGCATTGTGCAAACTTTTATACAAATTTTGCATCTTTAATACAAAAGACTCCAAACCTTGAAAGAACCTTCCAAACATATTAAACTATACTAATAATTACCTTTTATCACCATCTTACCCCTACATGGATCTTTTATACAAATTTTACCAAATGACTAATTCAAGACCTTATTAGGACAATCTAGATAACTAATTACAATGTGGTCTTTTAACCTTACATATTGACTCAAAATGACATTGAAAATGAAAATGTGATTTTATTTACATATGAATTTATTTTTATCCTGATATATACTCATTTTCTTCTTTTGTGCTAGGTGTTACTGCACCATACTCCCCACCTTGAAAAGTTTCCAAGTCCCTTGGAAGCATGGATGAGACAACCTGCAAGAAAACTTTGGATTGAAAATTTCATCTTCCTTATGTTTTCACTACTATATTCCTTGAAGAAATCTCTTTATGACTCATGCCAATGGATTTTTTAGTGGCTACCCTCCAAGGTCCTACACTGATCTCAAGTCCATGCTTCAATGCTACTGCATACACCAACAATAACTTGTGCCTCACTTGGGGTCCTCTCTTGCTTCTCTCCCCAATATTTTGGAAACATATTGGACCTCCTTCTTAGGCCCTGGACCATCTCCTATGTCCCTTTAGTAACCATCCTTTTCCATCTCTTGTAGCTAGTGAACAAGTCAGTGCAACCATAAAAAATTCACCAACAAAAATCAATATAACCAAATCAGAGGTCCTGGTGTGGATTGCCTCCCTCAATGGTCTACCCACACACTCAAGATTTTCAAGCTCTAATACCAACCTGATGAAAAGCATCCAATAGAGTGAACATCTTAGGATTCCAAGTCTGTCATGAGATCCAAACAACAACATAGTTTCTTCACTTTCTTAGAGGCATACATATTCATCCATAACATGTTCACTAATAATCAATCGTAATCATCCATCAAATCATCATTAAAAAATATTATCCATAGATATAAAATCATTATACTTCTATATCCATCTCTTTTTCATGAAATATGAATCATTAAAATCCTTTATCTATTCATTACTTGCAAAACAAAACCAAGAATTGTCCAACTATGAAATTTACTATATTATGGTCATGAAGATAAAGTCATAAATAATCATTCACAACTCTCTAAATATTGCTAACCAATCCAATTTCTCCATTAAGGCTCAATAATTTCTAGTTATATAATTTTTTTCCAACTTATAGAAAGATCCAACATTTAAATCAAAAGTTATGATGATTTTTCCAATACTGGTTGTTGTCAATTAGGGTTTTGGGTAGTTACAAATGGTTTTCACCAAAACCCTTATAACTTTCTCAAAATAGTGTGAAATAAATTCAAATAAAAACAAATAGAAATATTACTCAATTTGATATCGTATCATAATAGAAATACACTTGTTTCTAGAATTTACATTTTCATACAACACTTGGAAACAAGAGGGAAAACTTTGAAGACAATGATCCAATAGATTGAAACAATGAAAATATGATACCAAAATATATTTGATTCTTTGCAATGCCTTCATTAACTTTACATCACACCTATGAATGAATATTATAGAATTTTTTATAGCCTTTAAATCTTCATATAGAAGTTACAAGTACTCAACTTTCTCTTATGACCATACAACTTCCTCTTTTTGTCTTTTTACAAGTTTTGAAAAGTTGCATTGTGCAAATTTTTATACAACTTTTGCATCTTTAATACAAAAGACTCCAAACCTTGAAATAAACTTCTAAATATATTAAAATAGAGTAATAATGACCTTTTATCACCATCTTCCCTACATGGATATTTTATACAAATTTTACCAAATGATTAATTGAAGACCTTATTAGGACAATCTAGACAACTAATTACAATGGGCTCTTTTAGCCTTACATATTGACTCAAAATGATATTAAAAATAAAAATGTGATTTTATTTAATTATGAATTTAATTTTATTATTATATAGATTCATTTTATGCTTTTTTTCTAGGTGTTACTGCACTAAAGATGACCTAATAGGATTCCTTAAGACCTAATATGACTAACATCACCTAGTAGTACCCTTTAAGATATAAAATGACCTAATATGACCCCTTAAGACCTAACATGACTAATAAGTCTTAATAGGACCCTTTAAGACATAACATGATCTAATAGAACCCCTTAATAACTAACATGACCTGGTAGGACCCATACAACCTAACATGACTTACATGACCTAATGGGACCCTTTAAGATCTATTAGGACCCTTTGAGAACTAACATTACCTAATAGATTCCCTTAAGACCTAATATAACGTAATAAGACACCCTTAGACCTAACTTGACCTAATAGGATCCTCTATGCATTATCATGACCTAATAATACCCCTTAAGCCCTAACATGACCTAATAGGACCCCTTAAGCCCTAACATGACCTAATATGAGCCCTTAAGACCTAGCAAGTAGTAATAGGACCCCTTTATCCCTAACATGGCCCCTTAATAACTAACATGACTAACATGACCTTATAGGACCCTTTAAGACCTAACACAACCTAATAGGAACCCTTAAGATATAACATGACTAATAAGACTAAACATGACCCTTTAATATGTAACATGACCCAATAGGACCTCTTGAGACCTAACATGACTAACATGACCTAATATGACCATTTAGGAGGGTAAAAGAACAAAGCTATGTCATGTTTCAGGCTAACTTATCAGCACAACTGAATTTAAATATTTCTAACTAAAAATTAATTTTTTTCAAACATATGGTTTAGCTAGATTCATTAGATAATTACTTGAAATTTTCCAATTGGAAATATCTATTAAATAAATTTTTTATACTAATTTGGGTCCAATTATGAAAGAAATCAAATTATTTTAGAAACGTGGTGTTTCAATAACTCCTACTCTTTTTAATGATATTTTTTGAAAAATATAAAAATACCCTCTTGTAGAGCTCAGAGTCAAGATTATTGTCATATAAGTTTTATAGTATTTTGATTAGATCTAATATATTATAATTTCAAAATATTGCAAGTAGACCTGTATTTTAACATTTGATAAGATGTTTCTACAAATAAAGAAAAAAAATAGTAAATCATATCATAAAAATTTAAAATTTATATTTAACACTAGAGGAGAGAATCCTCCCCAAGAATATGTAATTTTTATCCCGAATGGTGAAGATTTGATAGGGGAAATTCGATGGGAGATGAAAACTATCAATTTCAGATAAGTTTGACTTTGAGTAGTTATATTAGAGAAAATATACATCAAAAACCAATATTTCTTCTTTCCTGCACTAGATATATGTGTCATCTATAACATATTTTGAAATCAGAGGAAAAAAAGATTATTTGTGTATACTTGTTTAGCGGTAACTAGACCCCATATTTTCAGGATTTTTAAACAACTAAAAAATGGACTTCAAAAATTGAAAAAACTGTGTCAATTCTTGTTCAATTTTTTTAAAATAAAATTATAGGCATAAAATTTATCCAATTTTACACATTTCATTAGTTTACATGATCTTTAAATTATAAACACAAATTCCACATTTATGCTGTTAAATTTGAACAATTTGTGTGTTGTTGACCTTTTCTTTTGTAAAAATGTGACATAGGTTTGTACTTTTACCCAAGAACTAGTATAAGATATTAGGACCCTATAAGAACTATAATGACCCAATATAACCCCTTATGATCTAACATCACCTAAAGACCTAATAGGACCCTTCAATACCTAACATTTCCTAATAGAGCCCCTTAAGACTACCATGATCAAATAGGACAGCTTAAGACCTAACATGACCTAATTGGACCCTTTAAGTGACAACATGACCTTATAGGACCCCTTAAGCCCTAACATGACCTAATAGGACCCATTATGACAAAACATTACTAATATGACCTATTAAAACCCCTTAACACCTAACAACCCTGAATAGGATTCCTTTAATCCTAACATGACTCATTAAGACCTAACATGACTAATATGACTTAATATTATGCCTTAAGACCTATAAGACATAAGATGACCTAATAGGACACCTTAAAATGTAACATTACTAATAATACCCATAATTACCTAACAGGACTCCTTAAGACCTAATAGGACCAAATAGGACTCCTTAAAACCTAACATGACTAACATTACCTAATAGTTACCTTTGAGACCTAACATGACCTATTAGGATCTTTTAAGAAAGTTAACATGATGTAATAAGAACCCTTAAGAGATATTGTGACTTATAAGACCTAATAGGACCCCTTAACATCTAACATGACTTAATAAGAATCCTTAAGACCTTACATGACCTAATAGGAACCTTTAAGCCCTAATATGCTCTAAAAGTACCCTTGAATGCCCAACATGAACTATAAGACTTAACGTGACTTAATATGAACTGTTAAGACTAAACATGACCTGATAGGACCCCCTAACACCTAACATGAGATAATAGGACCCTTTAAGACCTAACACGATCTATTAGGACCCTTTAAAAATTAACATTGCATAATAAGACCCCTTAAGACCTAACATGACCTAATAGGACCCTTTAAGACCTAACATGACCTAATAGGACCCCTTAAGACCTAACATGACTAACATGACCTAATATTATGCTTTAGGACCTAAAATGATATAGTAGGACCCCATAAAACCTAACATGACTAATAAGACATAATAGAACTCTTTTAGGTGTAACATGACCTAATAAGACCTATCATGACCTACTAGAACCCTTTATGAACTAACATTACCTAATAGGACCCCATAACACATAACATGACCTATATGACCTAAAAGGACCCATTACAACCTAGCATGACCTAATAGGACCCCTTAAGACCTAACATGACATAATAGGACCCTTTAAGCCCTAAAATGACCTTAAAGGACCTCTTAAGCCCTAACATGACCTAATAGGATCCCTTAAAACCTAACATGACTAATATGACATATTTAGATCCCTTAGGACCTAACAAGTTACTAGGACCCCTTTATGCCTAACATGATCCCTTAAGACCTAACATGACTTAATAGGACTTGTTAAGAAGTAAGAAGACTAACATGATGTAATAGGACCCTATAATACGTAACATTAACTAATAGGACCCCCTAAGACCTAAAATGAACTAATGGGACCCATTAAGAACTAACATGACTAACATGACTTAATAGGTCCCTTTAAGACATAACATGACCTATTAGGACCCTTTAAGAACTAACATGACCTAATAGGACACCTTAAGACCTAACATGACCTAATAGGACCCCTTAAAACCTAACATGACATAATAGGATCCTTTAAGCACTAACATGACCTAAAAGGACCCCTTAAGACCTAAAATTACCTATTAGGACCCCATAAGACCAACCATGACCTATAAGACCTAAATGACCTAATAGGACCCCTCATGACCTAACATGACCTATTAGGACCCTTTAGGACCCAAAAAGCCCTAGTGTGACACCTTTAGACCTAAGATGACCCCTTAAGAGCTAACATGACTGATATTAGCTAATATGACCCCTTAATAACTAACATGACTATCGTAACCAAAAAAGATTATTTAAGACATAACATGACCTAATAGGACCCCTTAGGACCTAAGATGACTAATCGGACCTAATACAACCCTCTAAGACATAAAATGACCTAATAGGACCCCTTAAGACCTAACATGACCTAAGAAGACCCCTTAATATCTAACATGACCTATTATGACCATTTAAGTACTAACATGACCTAATAGGATCACTTAAGACCTAACATGACCTATTATGACCATTCAAGTACTAACATGACCTCATAGGATCCCTTAAGACCTAACATGATGTATAATATGTAAGAGGACCTTTTAAGACCTAATATGACCTAAAAGGATCCCTTAAGACCTAATATGTCAAATAAGACCAAATAGGAGCTTTTAAAATGTAACATGACTTAATATGACAACTTAACACCCAACGGGACCTAATAGGACATATTAAGACCTAACATGACCTAATAGGACCCCTTAAGACCTAGCATGACTAATAAGACCTAAGAGGACACTATAAGACCTGACATTACCTAATAGTACCCCTTAAGACCTAACATGACTAAAATTACCTAATAGGACCATTTAAGACCTAACATGACCTATTAGGATTATTTAAGAACTAACATGACCTAATATGACCCTTTAAGGCCTAACATGACCTATAAAACCTAATAGGGTCCCTAACAACTGAACATGATTTAATAGAACCCCATAAGACCTAACATGTCCTAAGAGGACCTTTTAATTCCTAACATGACCTTATAGGACCTCTTAACCCCTAACATGACCAAATATGAACCCTTAAGACCTAACATGACCTGATAGGATCCCCTAACTTCTAAGATGACTAATATGAGCTAATAGGATTGTTTAAGACTTAACATGACCTATTAGGACCCTTTAAGAACAACCATAACCTAATGGAACCACTTAAGACATAACATGACCTAATAGGACCCCTTAAGATCTAACATGAGCTAATATGACCCTTTAAGCACTAACATGACCTAATAGGACCCCTTATTCTCTAACATGACCTAATAGGAACCCTTAAGACCTAACATGACTGGAATGACCTATTAATACCCCTTAAGATATAATAAGCCCTAATACAACACCTTTAACTATAACATGACCCCTTATGACCTAAAATCATGAAAATGTCCTAAAAGGAACCCTTGAGACCTAACATGACTAGCACAACCTAATAGGACCCTTTAAGACCTAACATGACCTGATAGGACCCCTTAAGACCTAACATGACTAATAAGACCTAATCGGACCCTGTAAGATATAACATGACCTAATATGACCCCTTAAGAACTAACGTGAGGAACATGAGCTAATAGGACCATTTATGACCTAGCATTACCCATTAGGACCCTTTAACAACTAACAAGACCTAATAAGACCCCTTAAAACCTGAAATAATTTATATGACCTAATATGAACTATTAAGACCTAACATGACCTAATAGGATCTCTTAAGACCTAACACGACCTATTAGGAAAATTTAAGCCCTAACACAATCTAATAGGACCACTTAATCCTTGACATGACCTAATAGGACCCCTTAAGACATAAGATGACTAATATAACCTATTAAGACCCCTTAAGACCTAACAAGCCCTATAGGACCCCTTTAGCCCTAACATGACCGCTTAAGACCTAACATGACTAACATTACCTAATAGGATTCCTTAAGACCTAACAAGACTAACCCTATAAGATCTAACATGATCTAATAGAACCTCTTAAAAACTAAGATGATTAACAAGACCTAATAGGACCCTTTAATAACTAACATTACGTTATAGGAACCCTTAAGACATACCATGACCTAATAGGACCCCTTAAGACCAAACATGACTAACATGACCTAATGATCATGATATAATAAGACACCTTAAGACCTCACATGACCTAATAGGACCCATTAAGGCCTAACATGACCTTATAGGATCCTTTAAGCCCTAACATGACCTAAAAAGACCCCTTAAGTGCTAACATGACCTAAGAGGACCCTTTAAGACCTAACATGACCTATTAGGGTCCCATAAGACCTAACATAACCTTTAATACCTAAAGTGACATAATATTATGCCTTAAGACCTAACATGACCTACTACGACCCTTCAATCCCCAACAAGCCCTACAAGGACCTCTTTAAACCTAAGATGACCCCTTACCACCTAAAATGACTAACATGATCTAATTGGACCCCTTAAGACCTAACATGACTATTGTGACCTAACAAAACTATTTGAGACCTAATGTGAAATTATAAGACCCCTTAGGACCTAACATAACTAGTAAGACCTAATAGGACCCTTTAAGATGTAACATGACCTAATAGAACCTGTTATGACCTAACATGACCTAATAAGACCCCCTAAGACCTAAAATCACTAACATGACCTATTAGGACATGTTAAGACCTATCATGATGTATTGTGACCATTTTAGATCTAACATGACCTAATAAGATCCTAAGGGCCTACCATGACCTATAAGACCTAATAGGATTTTTTAAGACTTAATATGACAAAAAAAGACCACTTACAAACTAACATACCCTATAAGACCTAATAGGTTCCTTTAAGACCTGACATGACCTAATTGGACATCTTAACACCTAAGATGACCTAAAACAACCCTTAAGACCTAACATGACCTAATAGGACCCCTTAAGATGTAACCTAACTAATAAGACCTAATAGGACCCTTTAAGACCTGACATTACCCAATAGGACCCCTTAAGACCTAATATGACCTAATAGGACCCCTTAAGACCAAACCTGTCTAACATTATGTAAAAGGACCCTTTAAGACCTAACATGACCTATTAGGACTCTTTAAGAACTAACATGACCTAAAAGGACCCCTTAAGACCTCTAACATGACCTATAAGACCTAATAGGACCCCTTAAGACCTAACATAACCTAATTGGACTCCTTAATACCTAATATGACCTAATAAGACCCTTCATACCCTAACATAGCCTAAAAGGCCACCTTAAGCTAGTACATGACCTATAAGCCTAAATATGACCCCTTTATCTCTCACATGACCCCTTAAGACCTAATAGGATCCTCCAAGACATAACATGACCTAATAGAACCCCTTAAGACCTAACATGACCTAATAAGACCCCTTAAGATCTAACATGACCTATTATGACCATTTAAGTACTAACATGACCTAATAGGACCCCTTTAGACCCATCATGACCTATTATGACCATTTAAGTACTAGAACATGACCTCATAGGACCCCTTAAGACCTAACATGACCTATAATACCTAAAAGGACCCTATAAGATTTCATATGACCTAAAAGTTCCCCTTAAGATATAACACATCCAATAAGACCTAATCAAATATTTTTAGACCTAACATGACTTAATATGACACCTTAACACCTAAGATGACCTAATAGGACCCCTTAAGACCTAACATGACTAATAAGACATAATAGGACACTTTAAGACCTAACATTACCTAATAGGACCCCTTAAGACATAACATGACTAACATTACCTAATAGGACCCTTTAAGACCTAACATGAGGGTATGTACAGGATCATGGTATGCCAATCTAGGCCCTTAAGTGGCCATGAAAATTTAGAAAATCAAGTTTAGCCAACTTGACATAAAAATTTGAACAAGCTATAAATATTATATCAAAAATATGTAACAAGATAAATTGTAGAAAATTGAATTTAGTTTCTAAGATACTAAACCTTTTTTGAAAAATAATTATTCTATATGTTAAAAATTTCAAATTTCAATGTAGTAGTATGGAAATTTTAGGAAAAAAATAAGAAGTAGGTGTATGTTTGACCACCTTAAACACAATCAAATCATAATTTGTTTTTACAAGATTCTAGATATAAGTCATAGACTCATGTCCGAATGTGACATGTACATTTGTTTGTAATTTGTTTCCAAGTAAATAATTAATTATGATTTTTCTACTATAACTTTTTGAGAAAATAAAAACTCTCATTTCTAACCACCTTAACTTGGTCTAAACTTCATCAAATTAATTTTTTTAAAATTTTTTTCTTGTATTAGGAAAATCACCTTAACAAGCCCTAATACAACACCTTTAGTTGTAACATGAACCTTTATGACCTAACATCACGAACGTGTCATAAATGGAACCCTTGAGACCTAACATGACTAGCATGACCTAATAGGACCCTTTAAGACCTAACATGACCTAATAGGACCCCTTAAGACCTAACATGACTAATAAGACCTAATAGGACCATTTAAGATGTAACATGACCTAATAGAACCCCTTAAGACCAAACATGAGGAACATGAGCTAATATGACCATTTATGACCTAGCATTACCCTTTAGGACCCTTTAACAACTAACAAGGCCTAACAGGACCTCTCAAATCCTAAAATGATATATATGACCTAATATGAACTATTAAGACCTAACATGACCTAATAGGACCTATTAAGACCTAACATGCCCGATTAGGATACTTTAAGCCCTAACATGGTCTAATAGGACCACTTACACCCTAAACTTACGTAATAGGACCCCTAAAGACATAAGATGACTAATATGACATATTAAGACCCCTTAAGACCTAACAAGTCCTGAAAGGACCCATTTACCCCTAACAAGATCTCTTAAGACCTAACATGACTAACATGACCTAATAGGATTCCTTAAGACCTAACAAGACTAACATTACCTATTAGAACCCTAGAAGACCTAACATGACCTAATAGAACCTCTTAAGAACTAAGATAAATAAAAAGATCTTTTAGGACCCTTTAACAATTAACATTATGTTATAGGACCCCTTAAGACTTACATGACCTAATAGGACCTGTTAAGGCCTAATATGACCTTATAGGACCCTTTAAGCCCTAACATTACCTAACATGACCTTTTAAGTGCTAACATGACTTAAGAGGACCCCTTAAGACCTAACATGACCTATTAGGACCCTTTAAGCCCCAAAAATCCCTAAAAGGACCCCTTTAGACCTAAGATGACTACTTATGACCTAACATTACTATCATGACCTAATAGGACCCCTTAAGACCTAGCATGACTATCATGACCTAACAAAACCTTTTGAGACCTAATGTGAAATTATAGGATCCCTTAGGACCTAACAAAACTAGTAGGACTTAATAGGATCCTTTAAGATGTATGACCTAATATGACCCCTTAAGACCTAAGATGACCTAATAAGACCCGTTGAGACCTAAAATATCTAACATGACCTAATAGGACCAATTAAGACCTATCATGATGTATTAGGACCATTTCATAACTAAATGACCTAATAGGATCCTTAAAGGCCTAACGTGACCTATAAGACCTAATAGGATCCTTTAAGACTTAACATGACAAAAAAGGACCACTTAAGACCTAACATGTCCTATAAGACCTAAAAGGTTCCTTTAAGACCTAACATGACCTAATTGAACATCTTAAGACCTAAGATGACCTAATACAACCCCTTAAGACAAAACTTGACCTAATAGAACCCCTTAAGACCTAACATGACTAATAAGACCTAATAGGACCCTTAAAGACCTAAAATTACCTAGCAGGACCCCTTAATACCACACCTAACTAAGATTACCTAATGGGACCCTTTAAGACCTAACATGACCTATTATAATTCTTTAAGAACTAACATGACCTAATAGGACTCCTTAAGACCTAACATGACCTAATAGGACTCCTTAATACCTAATATGACCTAAGAGGAACCTTCAGACCCTAACATGGCCTAATAGGCCCCTTTAAGCCAAAATGTGACCTATAAGTCTTAACATGACCTAGTACAAACCCTTACGACATAATATGACTTGATAGGACCCCCTTAGATCTAACATAAATAACATGAGATAATAGGACAGTTTAAGACCTAACAAGACCTATTAGGACCCTTTAAGAACTAACATGATCTTATAGAACCCCTTAAGAGCTAAGATGACCTAATAGGACCCTATAAAACCTAACATGACCTAATAGGACCCAAGGTTAATCCCTAAAATGACCTAATTTATGAACCCAAGGTTAAGGGGTCCTATTAGGTCATATTAGGTTTTAAGAGGTCCAATTAGGCCATGTTTGGTCTTAAAGGAACCTATTATGTCTTATAGGACATGTTAGGTCTTAAGTGGTCCTTTTTGTAATATTAAATCTTAAATGATCATATTAGGTGTTGTAGGTCATGGTAGGTCTTAAGGGTTCATGTTAGGGCTATAGGGGTCCTATTCAGCCTTGTTATGTTGTAAGGGGTCTTAATAGGTCATGTTAGTCATTTAGGTCTTAAGAGGTCTTAATAGGGCTTGATTAGTCATGTTAATTCTTTCTTTCCACCAATGGGGCTTGATTTTTTCTTGGTTTGGTCATTCACCGAGTTGGTTCTCTTATTCATTGAGTTGGTTTACGTTGTTGGGTAGTATTTATCACTCAATGGTTTATTTTGGATTTTTGTTGAGGCTGAATTGTTGATTTGATTTTGGTTGTAGAGATAATGATTACATCAATCATTGGGAAGTGTGTAGACCTAAATATGGGTCATCAATTTCTCCAATGTTGGATATCTAATGGATCTTTAGAGATGACCTTTTCGATAGGCTCTTGTATAAATAAAGTAGCATGTTTTAGATATTAGGTAGTTAGTTTTGGAGGGAAGTAGATTATATAAGTTTTGATCCTTGTATGTATGAGGACTATTTGTAATTTAATTATATTGTATTGATCATCATTGAGAAAGCCTTACATCCCGATATGTACAAATTTTTTGATGAATAATATATGAGTTTTCTAAATTCTCTCTCTCATTGTCTTGTGTTGTTTCTTTTGAGTGTTGAATTTGTAGATAGGTTGGTCATTGGGTGTGAAATTGGCCCCAATCCCCTCCCTTATTTCCTTAGGTAATATTAGAGTGAGGTTAGATCTCATTTCTTCTTGTAAGCCCTAGTCGATACCTTGTTTTAAGGTGTCAGATTGTGATCTAACCTACAATTGTACAAGGTTTCAATATGGTTAGTGGGAGGTAAGATGAAAATCAAGGATTAGAAAATATAGTAAGACACATTGATGCTAGACTAAAATGTATTAAAATATCCCAGTGCATAGGAAGGCATCTTGATGATGTTAGTAATGAAGAAGCCTAAGATGAACAAGGTGAGGCAGAAATTGCACTTGTGATGGATCAAGGTGAAGAAATTTTTTTGAAGGCATTAGTAAATTTGAAGGCTACACCACATTTAAATCCTCCTAAATATAGTGGAAGGTTGGATTTAGATGAGTTGATGGATTGGATAAATAATATGGAAAAGTATTTTGAATATGAAAATGTTTCAGAGGAACAAAAGGTGAAAATTACAAGTACAAAATTGAAAAGTCATGCATCCTTATGGTGGGAGCATCTACAATAGGATAGAAAGAGGAAATAAAAAAATAAAATCAAGGTATGGAATAAGATGGTGAATAAATTTAAAGGAAATTTCTTACGTCCTGATTATCAGATTAACCTAGTTAGGAGAATGCAAAGTTTGAAGAAGAAAGATAGCTCGGTAAAAGATTATACATAATATTTCTATAGATTAGATATCAAATTTAAATATATTGAGGATGAGATAGAAAGAATTTCTAGATACCTGAATGGGTTAAGAGTTTCTATTCAAGAATAAATTAGTTTGGTTAAGTTGGAAAGTATTAAACAATATTATCAGTTTTGCCTTAAAGATGAGGAGAAATTGAACAAAATACATGAGAAAAGACAAATAGGAAGAGGTGGTAGATTACCTAGAGGAAGAGGTAGATCTTATGGTAAAAATAATAGATCTGATCAAGAAAAAACAAATCATGATAAAGGAAAGACCGACTAGAAAGGTGAAAGTTCTTCTAGAGGAAGATGTAATAACTACTGAGGTGGCTATGGTAGAGGTAGACTCTGAGGAAATTATTACAATTATGAAGGAGAAGGACATATATTATTTGAGTGTACAAATATAAGAAATAAATTCAATAGCAGTACAAATTCCTTGGTATAAGAAGACTCTACAAATGAACTGGAGAAGGAAAATAACTTGATGGTTAGAAGATCATTATGGAGTAAAAGTAATAAGGAAGATCTGGTAAGGAAAAGCTTGTTCAAGACTAGATGCAGAGTTTTTGATAAAGTGTGGAAGGTAATCATTGATAGTGGAAGCTCAAAGAATCTTGCATCTGAGGAAATGGTTGCAAAGTTGCAGTTGGAAAGGTTGAAACACTCGAAGCCATATTAAATTTAATGGATCAAGGATGATCATACACTATTGCTAAGTTAGCAATGTTATGAGAATTTGAAAATTGGAAAGTAATATGATAAGGTGTTGTGTGACATTATGCCTATGGATTATTGTCATATTTTGTTTGGTAGACCTTGGAAATATGATAGACATGCTATATATGATGGGAGATTTCTTAAATATAATATTTGGGCTGTTGGGAGAAGAAAAATATTGTTACCTTTGATTGAAGAATCTATTGGTAATGTTTGTACATCTATGAAAGTTTGTTTGATGGAAGGAAGAAAGTTTTTTAAGGTTTTGAAAAATAATGATGCATGTTTTGTTGTGATTCCTAACAAACTAAGTAAGAAGACAGTGGATAGTTTCCTTGAAGAGTTTGACAAATTACTCACCAAGTAGAAGGAGATCATTTCTGATATTGTACCTAATGGTTTATTAGAAAAAATAATAATTGATCATTTTATGGATTTGATTCATGGAGCTAGTTTACCAAATAGAGCACAACATCGGTTGACACCTACCAAGAATGAGGAACTTAATTGATAAATCAAAGAGTTTTTCCTAAAATTTTTGATTTGAGAAAGTTTGAGTCTATTGTGCAATTTCAATTGTATTAGCACCTAAGAAGAATGGAGAGTGGTGAATGTGTACTGATTCCAGAGAAATCAACAAAATAACAATGAAATATCAATTTCTTATATCGAGAATGGATGACATAATGGATAGTTTGAGTGGAGAAAAGTATTTTACTAAAATTGATTTGAAGAGTAGATATTATCAGATCAGAATTAGAGAAGGTGATGAATAGAAGAATGCTTTCAAGATAAGAAAAGGTTTGTATGAGTGGTTGGTTATGCCTTTTGGTTTAAAAAATGCACCGAGTACTTTTATGAGATTGATGAACAAGGTGTTGAAGAAACTCTTGGGTAAATTTGTGATTGTTTATCTAGATAGCATTTTGATATTCAGTAAGACTAGAGAAGAATATTTGTTGCACATTAAATAGGTATTGCAAAGATTGAAAGAAGAAAATTTGCTGATTAATTTGGAGAAGTGTTCCTTCATTAAAGAATACATTTTGTATTTGGGATTTGTGATTTAAGCTAATGGTTTGAAGATGGATCTTGAGAAGGTTGAAGCTATTATGAATTGGCCCGCACTTGTAAATTCTAGTGAGGTAAGATCATTTCATGGTTTAGCAAGTTTTTACCGAAAGTTCATCAAAAAATTTAGTGTAATTTTTAATGCCATGACCAAGACTATGAGAGGAGATAAAATAGAATTCAAGTGGACACATGGATCTAATAAACATTTTGAGACTTTGAAGCAAAAGGTTGTTGAATTTCCTATTTTAGCTTTACCCAATTTCAATAAGGTATTTCAAGTTGAATGTGATGCAAGAGGTAGTGTAATAGGATCTTTTTTGAGTCAATAAGGTAAACATGTTTCTTTCTTTAGTGATAAATTGAATGATGGTATAAGGAAATGTTCTATGTATAATCAATATTTATATTCTATTTTTCAAGCCCTAAAGAAATAGAGACATTATTTGATACTGAGTGAATTTGTGTTGTATATTGATCACAAGGCTTTACAATATTTGGGTAGTCAAAATAAGTTGAATCGGACACATATGAAATGGGTTGAATATTTGTCGAGTTATACATTTGTGATAAAACATAAGAGTGGATTCACTAACCAATTTGTTGATTCATTAAGTAGAAAAAGATCTTTGATGATTGAAATGAGAATTGAAGTTCTTGGTTTTGATGACATGAAAGATTTGTATGAACTAATCTTGATGTTTCTGAGCCATGGAGAAAGTGCAAAGAACCTATTCAAGATCAAATGATTAGTAAATGGGAAGACTATTTCATTGAAGAAGGTATGTTGTTTAAAGGTATTCAATTGTGTATGGGTATGTGCAGGATCATGGTATGCCAAACTAGGCCCTTAAGTGACAATGAAAATTCAGAAAATCAGGGTTGGGAAAGTTGACATAAAAATTTGAACAAGTTATCAATCTTATATAAAAAAATATGTAAGAAGAGAATCTATAGAAAATTGAATGTAGTTTCTAAGATACTAGCCCTTTTTCAAAATAAATTATTCTATATGGTGAAAATTTAAAATTTCATGCAATAGTATAAAATATTAGAAAAAAGATAAGAAGTAGGTGTATGTCTGACCACCTTAAACATAACCAAATGATAATATTTTTTTACAAGATTCTAGATATAAGTATTAGACTCATGTTTGAATGTGATGCATATTTTTTTTAATTTCTTTTTCCAAGTAAATAATTAATTATGATTTTTCTACTATAAATTTTGAGAATATAAAAAATCTCATGTCTGACCACCTTAACTTGGTCTAAACTTCATCAAATTAAAAACTTTTTTTTTTTTACTTGTATTAGGAAAAGCATTGAATGTGACACATATTTTAGATTTAAAAAATGTTATCCCTTTTTAATGTTATATAGCTATTTTCCAATCAATCTTTCAATAGTATAATTTTTTTAGGAAAAAGATAAGAAGTAGGTGTATGTCTGACCACCTTAAACATAATCAAATGATAATATTTGTTTACGAGATTCTAGATATAAGTAGTAGACTCATGTTAGGATGTGATGCATATTTTTTTATAATTTTATTTCCAAATAAATAATTTATTATGATTTTTCTACTACAAATTTTCTAGAATATAAAACCTCTTATGTCTTACCACCTTAACTTAGTCTAAATCTCATCAAATTGAAAAAACATATTCTTCTTGCAGTAGGAAAAGCATAGAATGTGATGCATGTTTCATATTTCAAAAATATTATACTATTCAAAAGTTATAATTGTTTTTCAATCAGGACTTATTTTTCACATCACCACTTTTTGGCATACCATGATCTTGCACATACTCGTATACTGAGAGGATCAATGAGAACTAATTTGATAAAAGAGAAACATAGTAGTGGTTTGGCTGGATATTTTGGCATTGATAAAATAATGAATTTTCTCAAGGAGAGATACTTTTGGCCATAGTTGTATAAAGATGTTCAAAAATTTGTGAAAAGTTAGGGAGTTTGTCAAGTTGCTAAAGGAGTAAGTCAGAATAGTGAATTGTATGCACTGATTCTATTCCTGAGAAACCTTGGATTGATATTAGTATGGATTATGTTGTTGGCTTATTGATAAAAAACAAGAGTTAATGATTCTATACATGTTGTTTTGGATAGATTTTTTAAAATGGAACATTTCATACCCTGTAGGAAAACATCAGACATGCAATTCATATAGCAGATATTTTCTTTAAGGAGATTTTTTAGATTGCATGGATTACCAAAGAGTATTATCTCTGACCGAGACAGTAAATTTTTTGGTTATTTCTAGAAGACTCTATGGAAAAAGTTGGGTACCAAGTTCAAGTATCACTCTACATTTTATCCACAGACTAATGGAAAGATTAAAGTTTTAAATAGAAGTTTGGGTAATCTGTTGAGATGTTTAGTTGGAGAGAAACTGAGTAATTGGGATTCTATTTTGGCACATGAAAAATGTGCATACAATAATTCATTGAATATGACTATTGGAAAAACACCTTTTGAGATTATTAATGGCATACAACCAAGAGGTATATTAGATTTGAAGAACATTATTGGAGAATAGAAGAGAAGTGTTGAAGGGGAATAATTTGTTGAGTTCATGAAGACATTGCATGGGGAATTGAAACATAATTTGGAACATAGTAATCCGAAATATAAGGATAGAGTAGATAGATTAAGAAGACATAAGAATTTTACTATTGGAGATGAAGTAATGGTTCATTTGAAGAAAGGCATATTTCCTATTGGAACCTATGAAAAATTGAAGATAAAGAAATTTGGTCCCTGCAAGATATTGAGAAAGTTCGACAGTGGAAATGCTTATGAAATCGAGTTACCTAATGACATAGATATATCACCTATATTCAACATTGCAAATTTATATGAGTGTCATGAATTTGATGATGAAATGATAGTACCAAATGATTATTCTAAGAAGAAGATAGAAGATTTTGAGTAGATTTTGGAACAAAGAGTTGGAGCAAGAATAAGGGGAAAAGAGTACATGGAATATCTGGTAAAGTGTAAGAACAAATCAATTGAAGAAAGTTTGTGGATTTCACAATCTGAATTAGATTTAGCTTAGGTTGTGCCTATTGCACAATTCAAAGAATCATTTTAAAATAACCCCAGATGTCTAATGCGGGAGCATCTTGGGTTCTTGGCAATCTTGTATCACCAAAAACATGTTATAGTTGTTAGATGTTCTCGGTATCTATTTTTGGTCTCTTAGTAAATTATTCTTTCTTTCCACCAATGGGGCTCATTCACTGCTCGGTTTGGTTGTTCACCAAGTTGGTTTCGGTTTCTCGGTAGTCTTTTTGAGCACTAAGTGGTTTATTTTGGATCTTTATTGAGGCCGACTAGGCCGACTTGTGCATTTGATTTTGGTCACAAGGTTAAAGGTTGCATCGAGCATTGGGAAGCATGTGGACCTAAATATGGTCCATTCCTTTCTCCAATGTTGGATCTTATGAATCTTAAGGCTGACCTATTTGGTAGCCTCTTGTCTAAATAAGATAATATGTTATAGATATTAGGATGTTTTTGAGTAGTGAATTTAGGAGATATAATCTGAAGGTTGGTAGATCCTTGCATGTATGAGTATTATTTTTAATTAAGTTATATTGTACTAGTCATAACTGGGAAGGCCTTAAAAATTGGCATTTATGAAGTTTCTGATGAATAATATATGAGTTTTATGCATTCTATCTCACTGTCTTGTGTTGTTTCTTCTAAGTGTTGATTTAGTAGGTAGGTTTGTGGTTGGGTGTGCAATTATCCCCAATGTGCTCTCTCCTTGTGTCAAGGACATAACATGGCCTATTAGGACCCCATAAGACCAAACATGAACTAACATGAGCCCATAAGACATAACATAACCTATTAGGACCCCTTAAGACCCAACAAGCTCTAAATGACCCATTTATTCATAACATGACCCCTTAAGTCCTAACATTACCAAATTGACCTAATAGGATCCCTTAGGACCTAACAAGACCTTTAAGACCTAACATGACCTAACAAGATGCCTTAAGACCAAACATGACTAATAAGACGTAATAGGACCATTTAAGATGTAACATGACCTAATAGTCCACCAATTAAGACCTAACATGACCTAATAAGTCCCCTTAAGAGTGAATCAAAACATTAGCTTCTTGAATGACAATAGGGCCTTTTTTTTTTTTATAACGTATTCATTTAGGTTAGGATCTTATCATTAACATTAATTAATAACTTTATCAATTATTATGATGGGGAAATTTAAAAAGTAGTTCTTGAATTTGACTATAATTGAGGATCTTACAAGTTGGGGTGTGGATGATGGTTGAAGGCATGGGAGATGGGTGTTCGTTGATGAGATGTCTACTTTCCTTTTATTGGTGTTGTTTTTTGGTTGTAAGTTTTTGATGCTTCCTATTTTATCCCCACTATTATGACTAGTTTTTGGATATTCAATGGCCTTTTAGGAGTATTAACTTATACAATAGAATTATAGACATTCAAAATTCTAGGAAGATAGTCAAGTGACTCAAGTCTATTTGAAGGATGTGAGTCCCTACTTCGAGCTAGTAATATTATTG
Organism: Chamaecyparis obtusa; assembly: GCA_027943335.1. NCBI lineage: Eukaryota > Viridiplantae > Streptophyta > Pinopsida > Cupressales > Cupressaceae > Chamaecyparis > Chamaecyparis obtusa. The sequence goes on from BSBK01012736.1 coordinate 114,509, forward strand.
CCTTTTATATTTAGCATAGACCTAGCATTGGATACTCTATTTTGATGCATTATGGATGTATACTCTATATGAAAGGGATTTGATCACATTGTTTTATGGTTAACCTTATTTTATGATGTTTTCCATACTCATGATGATGACTTTATGATGCATTATAATTTCATTATGGCTAATTAACTTAAATTAATATTATGATTATGCAATTGAGTAGATGAATATGTGAATTAATTAAGAGAATGGAATTTTAATTTGAATTATGATGAGATTTGATCTTATTATAAAGTAAATGTTAGGTTCTTAAATTTTATTTATCAGTGCATATAATCTCACGTGGATTACTTTTATTGACACTTTAATCACTTAGATCTAAAAGATAAATAGTAATGAAAAATTTATAACACATAACAGATAATACCAAATTTTTTTCTTGAGGAAACCTAGTTAAAGGAAATCCCTAGTGGGATTCCAAACCATAAGATGAAAGTACTTAGTTCAAAGAACTTCTCTGTTAACAAAAAATGATGAAAAAAGGATGCACTTAAAACTAAAGACTTACAATTGAATCAACAAGAATACTACCCAGAGCTCACTTCTCATAATAAAATCTCAAATTTGGGCCTTAGTCTAGTTTGGTGATCTATCTACAATCACAATAGGGTAGACATATAATTTATTCACAACTAAATTGATAAATAACATTTCCCATTTCAAAATAGTTATAATGAAGTACACAATCTTCCTCAACTCCATAATACAAACACCAAAATCTCTCTCTCTCTCTCTCTCTCTCTCTCTCTCTCTCTCTCTAACTCTCTTCTACAATTACAAAATGATCTCTCATTTATACCAATTACAAAATGATCTCTCATTTATACCAATTACAAAGAATAATCAACCACTAGGTTATCTAAGACCTAATTCAATAAAAGATATAAATATTATGCTCAATTTCTAATGCAATGCAAATGAAGTTAGATAAGACTTAGATATGACCCAAATATTCATCTAAAAACTCACATATGTGTCATCAAGACATCATCAAGAATCAAAACACATTACTTCATCAAGTTAGGTAGGACCCAAATGAAGAAATGCCAAAATGGTACAAAAATAGAAAAATTGATCACCTAAACCAATATGGACCCTTAGCCAGATCATCACACAATCCAAGAACATCAATAAGAAACATTAATACCACCTATACCCTTTTCATCATCTCTAATATGGAATCCAAACTCATCTTTAACCCATATCAACAAGAACACTAAACTACCAGACTCTGTCATAACAAAAGATAGCTTACTGCACTCTAAATTGTGAACACCACTAGTTGTGAATATAGTGATAGGGAAATATGAAACCAAGAATCTCAAAACTTCTAAAATATCAAATACAATTCATACCAAACCAAATACTCATCCATTATTCACAAGAATACTATGACACCAACAACTACCAACTTGATTATTCCTCACTCAAACTCTCATAGAAACTTTTGTGAACCTCTATAGATGGTCTAAAAACAATGGTAGATAGTACCTTATGGTCATAGCTTAAGATCTCAAACATATCATATGATCAACTTTATTCCTCTCCACTAAACATCTTGAATACACTATCTGAAACAACAATCAATATGTTGAAATCAATGACAAAACATTAATGTCAACACATTGAAATCCCAAACTTTGACATATTCAGAAATTCTCCTAGAATCTCCCTCTTTGGAATTTATGGAAACATGTGTAGTGAAAAATTGTTTAATGCACAAGGATATCACTATATCCACCTGATCATTTTGAATTTATAGCTTCAACACAATCTCTCTCAAACATATTACCTCTATTTTTTAAACAATCTCTCCCACTTTGACATCAATAGAAAAGGACCAAAGATATAAAACATAAATACAAAACCATTAAATATCCATAAGACGTCTCCCCCTAACATGGAGTAGTACCCAAAACCATCAATCCTACAAATGATATTCTAATATATTCTTTGGACTAATGTCATTAATAAAATGTTTAGTTATGATCAGGAGGGGCTATCACCCTAAGCTTCTCCCTGATATATTAAAATGTATCCTTTGGGAAGGGTTTAGTAAATGTATTAGAAATCTATTCTTTAGTAGGACCAAATTCCATCTTTAGTTCCTTTTCATTGACTTTATCCCTCAACACATGATAATTAATTGAAATATGATTTGTCTTTAAATGTAATACTAGATTTTTTGAGATATTTATAGCACTAGAGTTATCATAGTGAATAAAAATAGCTTTGAATCAATGTTTATCATTATATACTTCAACATGTGTTTCATCCAAATATCTTGATATTATAATTTATTGTAGAAAAAATATAATCAACCTCAATAATAGATTGAGAAATACAATCCTACTTCTTACTTATCCAAGAACCTAGTCTCTTACCTGAAAAGAATGCACCACCACAAGTACTTTTTGTATCATCAAGATTACATGCCTAATCAGCATCGGTGTAAGAACATAGAGTTAAATCATCATATTTACCATACCATAATTCGTAGTCAATTTTATCCTTCAAGTATCTAAAAATTTTCTTTACAACAATCATGTGAGATCAATTTGGTTCAACTTGAAATCTTATGATAATTCTAATAATATTTGGTATGTCTGGTCTAGTAAGAGTTATATATTGAAAACCACCAATAAATGATCTATATAATTTTTTATTAGCACAAGGATTATCATCATCCTTAGTTAATTATCAACCAGTAACCATAGAAGTTCGTACTGGCTTTGAATCTTTCATACCAAATTTCTTTAATTATCTATCATACTTGGACTATGAAATAAAGATTCATTTTCCATATATGTTACTTTCCATCCAAGAAATAATTTCATTTCACCTATCATAGACATCTCAAATTATTTTTGGATTTCATCACCAAAATTGCTACTCAACTCATCATTACCACCAAAAATGATATCATTTATAAACACTTCAATAATCAACACATTATCATCATATATTATGAAATATAAATTACTATCTATAGTACCCTTAATGAAACCAACCTTTTTTAAATACATACTCAATCTATCATACCAAGATCTAGGAGCTTTCCTAGATCCATATAGATCTTTCTGCAATTTGTAATCGATATCTACTTCCTTGATTAGAGTAAAACTATCAAGTTGCATAATATAAACATCTTTGTCTAGTTCGCCATTTAGAAATGCTAACTTAACATCCATATGATATACTTTAAATTTTATATATGATGCATATTGAAGAAGTAATCTAACAACTTCAATTCTAGCTATATGGGAAAAGGTCTTTGAAAAGTCAATACCTTTCATTTGTGAATATCCTTTTCATACTAGTATTTATTTTTTTTGAACCACTTTTCTATCTTCATTCAGCTTATTTCTAAATACCCATTTAGTGTTGATAACATTTTTATCTATAAATATTGGAACAAGAATCCAAGTTGTATTATTCTCAATTTGATCAAGTTCCTCTCTCATTTCTTTCATCCAACTCCCTTCATTATAAAATTTATATTCTTTGTCCTATAACAAATTTATATTTCATTTACTCAAAACCTGCACAAAACATAACACTAATACCATCTATTTTCCATGGAAATGAATCCATAACTTATTCATATGCACCTAGACTCTTAGTTGGGTCTGAAACTCCATGATTAGATTTTTTGGAATATAACCCTATCTATTGGCCTCGAATTCTCTTTATAAAAAAAGGGAGAAAATAAGCTATGAGTGAGATGAGATAGATGTCATTAGTAAATTATATACTATTTGAATTTCATTACAATAAACCTCTCACATATAAGACAAAAATGCTTTTTCCCCCTTTGCAAAATATTCTCTATACTTTTTTCACTTTGTAATTTGTTGATGACGATTTCATTTGGGACCGTGGTTTTTGTAAGGTTGATCTTCAAAAGATTACCATAATAGAATATTCCAAAAGTGGTTGCCAAAATATTACATCAAATAGTTAGATGATTGATTATTTTCATTTTAATCTTCATTTAGGTACACTTCCACATATTTACTATAATCTTCATTAGATGGCCAATTCAAACTCATAACCTCATCTTCATTTTCCGTAAAATGAGTGTGCTTGATTTCCACTTGGTTGGCTTACCTCTCAAATAATTCAAAGAATGCACATGTACTTATGATTTTATCTATGTTTTTCTCTAACATATTAATATCCAAGTCTTCACAAATCAAGTTAACCTGAGAATTCATAAAATGCTTCACCTATTCCCTTTATAATTGAAAAGGATTGATGGCTCCATCATTATCTAATACTTTAGGTAGTATTGTATCATGTAACTCATTGAAATTCTTTATTAATTTTATGAATTTCTTCTCTATGATTTTTTGTAATACCTAGAAGTCTTGAATTGACTTAACCAACAAAGGGCTTGACCTTGAAGTGTTGTATTCTTATTGGAATAAAATTTAGAAGATAAAAACATCATTTTTAACTCATTTTCCCTTTTTACCCACCTATCAAATCATGGTGCCACCACCTCTCTATTTTTATGAAAATTTTTAACTGCCTCAAATAAGAATAAATACATAGAATGAATCTAGATTAGCCTATTGTAAACTTTCTAATTTAAATGAGTCAAAATTTAACTTTCTATTTATTTATTCTTCAAGGTTGTCTCTTGTTTTATGTATTCTAACTTACTCTCCAACTCTTTTATTTTAGTCATCAATCGAGACTTGGTTGGATTTTTTGAGTAAGTAGGCTCTTCAAGAATTGGTTTTGAAGTAGATATATAATGGGAATATAAAAAAATATCATGTGAAGTTCCTTCAATAGAAGTGGCAAGAGATTCTCTTGATGATTATGGCATAAATGAACTTGCAGGAGCAACAAGGGACACATCTTGTAGTTTTTTCTCCAGGAGTTGCAACTTTGTCCACAACTCAATATTTGTTTATCAAGACTTGCACTCCATAAAAATATGTTCAAATTTAATCTTGTATTTCTTCTTTTCAAGTTCCTCCCTCTTGTAATTTTCTTTAGGAAATTTGGCTATATCTAGTGTTAAAATTGATGTGTCCACTCCTGGTGTGTCAAATGATCTTTATTACAAGAGTTCCTTGTAAATTAGGGTTAATGTTTTCTATATTTGGCTTCCTACCATCATCATAAAGTGACCATATATCCAAAGTAGCATAATCATGGCTCCATGTTGATCCTTTCATCTACAACTTAGCTTCTTTCTCCACACCATATCTAGGTGCTTAGATTTCCTCATGACATCAAATGCTATATCATTAGAAATATCCCACTCTAGCATAATTAAAGCCCCTTCCTGATTAACAATAATTTTCCCTTGCTTTAGGGTAATATCACTGAATTCATCAATCATCTCCTTCTTTATCACATTTTCATTCTCATGTTCACTTTAGTTAGGCTTCTGAGCCTTTCTTTCTTCACATCTTTTGTAATCATCAATTTTTACTTTCCATAAGAATTATTGAAAGGCTTGGATCTTTAAAAGTATTTCATCATTAAGGAATTAATCACATTCTTCCTTTCTATAATCTCTAAATTCTCTTCCTTGAACTTCTAAAGAAGTGGCATATCACTCCAATATTCTTGGTACTGCAAAGATGCCTACATCCATTTCTCTATTAGGGACAATAATTATTTCCTCTTCTTTACCTTTTTTTGGTTATTGTTCTTCCATTTGTTCATCTCCCTACCTTGGGGGAGAAGAGGATAGTGGATTTCGTAAAGGGTCTCTACTTCGTGAGTCGTCTATATAAATTGTTTTGACTCCTTTGAGTGGCTAGGACTGAAACTCAGGGAGCTCTTCCATCTTCATTATTTTATTCCCCTTTCTCCCCACTTCATTTTTGTCACTATTTTGTTCCCCTCTCACCCTTTTATATAATTTCTAAATCTCCCTTATATTAGGTAAGTAGTAGGAGCTTTTCTCTTGAGGGTCATTTGTATCCTATGATGGTGGAGAATCTACAACTTTAGGCCTAGTTCCTGACTGAGGTTTTGGAGTTGTTGGAAAATAAACCTTTTCCCCAAATTTTTCACTATGGATCTCATCCAATCTATCCATTTTCTCTTTCAAGATAACATAATCTCTTCAAAATGATTCACTAGAGTGTTCATTTTTATATATTGTGGCTTCAAAGTATTTAAAGAATCATAAATGGGATCCATTTTTAGGAAAATATTCCAATTATTTTTGTATGCAACCCATTTTTCTTTCCTATCTCCTTGGACATTCTCATCAAATTCATTTGTAATCAGATTCTCATGGAAATTGATGTCATGGGGTAGTAAGGATACTTTTATTATAACTCTAAATATATTGAAACAACCTTTTGGGTCACTTTATCTTATAGTCCTAACCCTCTAATTGTAAGGTGTAAACACTTTGACAAAAATGGACCTATCCTCCCTTTGTGATCATAAAATATGGCACAATTGTATAATCTCAAAATAAGGTACATTTAAACTTCCCAATTAATTATTTCCTTTGTATGTAGCCAATTTTCCACACAACCTCAACAAATTCCAATCTCAATGGAACATTATATGGAAACACATAAGGCCCTCCAGTGAAAATGTATACCCTCAAGACATTACCTACTAAACAATGGATAACATCTCCCCAATTATGTGTAATTTTTATGTTAGGGGCTCTCTCCATCAGCCTTATAAAATTGTGTAACTACATTGCAATCCTAGGTGGCTTGATTGTTAACCTTATCATTAATATTATAGAAAAATAATTATCTAATCTAACATAACTGGCCTCCTTCCTATCCCAAGACATATCCATAATATAAAATTGCACTAGTATATCTTTCCCATCAATGGTTCTTCTCAAATTCATAGATTCAAGAAAGAAGTTTTTATTTCTATAAAATACCATGTGTATAATAAGAGAATACCAGAAGAAAAGAGACCTACCCTCACTCTTCTTCACTTCATGCAACCCCTCATGCATTTTATCTTCTAGGTATGATGCATTATCATAAATTACTGTGAAGTTAGGATGTTGAAACTAAATTTATATATGCAATATGTATATTGTAGGCATGACTATGCTTGGGTGAAACCCTAGAACCTAGACTAATGAATAGAAATTAGCCTTCAAGTGAGGATAAAAAAATCAATTGGAAAAGGTTCCTTTGAACTTGGACCAATGTAATTTTTTTTATTCTTCTTTGGGAAAATAAGTAGGAAGAAGATCTCTTACAAAATACTTCATCTTATTGTATTCTACCTTTATCTCATCCAAATCAATATTATCTAGGAAAGAAGAAGGCTCATACAAACCAAAAAAAAAATGAATTTCCTCTCTTTTGATTGATATTAATATCTCTCCATTATTATCTTTGATCACCCTAAAAAAATAAATATCCATGAAAACATTTTGCACTACCAATCTTCCCAAGTCATACTGTCATACATTCAAGAGAGGATTATCATTATTTCTCTTATGAAACTACAATCTAAACATATCCAATCTAGTTATCATCATTCTAGCATCTGCTACATTGTAGGATTTATCAATTAATCCATCACTTAGGGTTTTCTCCACAATGAACTTCCCCCCTTGATATTTATCTTCCATAGAAATTTTCAATTGGTCCAGAAAATCATCATAGAGACTCCTCTTAGCATTATCAGTTGGATAAGAATGATGTCTTTGTGGTGCCATTTTAGCAACTAGCACTTTTATTTTAAAATTTAAAACAATAGCATAAAACTAGGGCTTAAAAGAATTTTTTTAATTTCAACAACAATTCTAGTGAGTTTTAACTCAATTCTATCAATTCCACAAGTTTAGAATGATTTATAAGTTCAATTAGGTGTGGAAAGGTAAGTACTAAGAAGGGAGGGGTGAATCAGTACTATAAAATACTTTTAAACTATTTAAAGTTTCCTTTCTAATCATTTACTGATTCCTTATCATTTGCATGCATCACATGAACTATATAAAAAAATATAATAAATAACTCATAACATAAATATTTGGTATCACAAAAATCCTTGTCAGAGGATAAAAACTATGGTGGGGATGACACCTATAAGACATCAATACTCCAGAATATTTCTTAGTTAGAGCTACAAAGTTTACCTATTTGTGATAGCTTACTATGTTAAGAGTATTAACCCAGTTAAGAGTCTAAAGAATGTTAAGTATACCTTATTAAAGGATTTTACAATTCTAATCTAAGAATGACACCTGGTTAAAGGATTTATAAATAAGATCTACTAGGATCTTCTTGGTTAAGAGAATTATATAACTCTGATTAATCTTTAATCTGCAACACTAAATATGTCTATCAAATTTGCATCAAACATATGCTATTAAAACTCTTTGTGCTCATTAACTCATTAAATCATACTATGTACCTTTCATACTAACAATTTAGTACTCAATAGATCACTTTTGAATCATAATATCTAATTGTTCTTCACTTCTATGTACTTGGTGACTTCACTATTCATCACCTTCTCAATAATCTTCTTCATACATGTAATCTTCCATTGCATTCATATAAACCATAACCACTCTCTTGATCTTCATACTCTGATCTTCTTATATACAAGTATAGAAGTGGTGCTAGATGTTCTAGAATCATCTCTTCAAGTAGTGCTAGTATTGGTTACTCTTCCAATGCATATTTCATCCTTAATTATTATTGGCTGATCTCACCTCATAATCATGTGTAATCATTATGTTTTAATCTCCAATATTCTATTATACAATCACCTCAAGATTACTAAACTATTTTCTATTTAGTGTCTTGATTCAATACATACAAGTAAAGATTCTACTAGTATTGGCCTATTGTGCTTGGTAACATGTTTTCCTTAACTTGGTAATTGCCTTCTCTTCTCATTTCAATACTTATATATATATATATATATATATATATATATATATATATATATATATATATATATATATATATATATATATATATATATATATATATATATATATATATATATATATATATATATATATATATATATATATATATATATATATATATATATATATATATATATATATATTCCTCTTTTTAACAAAAATGCCAAAAAATAATAATTTACTACTTGTCCGGTATGGGGATCTTATCAAATATGGTTTTCTACTTATTTTGTGCATCCTTGAGTGATGCCTTGCAAGTATCCTTAAGTGTCTCCAACACTATAATTTTATTTCTTAATTATGTTGTTAGACTTACTATACTATCTATAGCACTTACATCTGGTGTGCTAACCAAATCTTTTTCTTTTTGAATATGTCTCTGCAGTGATTATATGTGTGGGATAAAAATTGTTTGAAGTTCTAATGGATCCATCCTGATCTGATTCTCCTCCTTTCACAGATAAAATTTCACTCACATCAATGATTTAGCTTCTTATAGTATTCTATTATTGACTTAGACTCAGTGGAAATATTAGACAATTGCTTCATGAGATCTTTTTCCAAATTAAAATATTTTTATTTTATCTCCTTTGTGAAATTGGAAAACAAACAAATTTGCTGAAATAGTAAAATAATTGTTTGCAACTCAAATTTCCAATTCATTTATTAACTCTGAAAGAGTTACCTTGTCTAGAACAATTGATTGAAGAACTACTTCAATCACCTTTGTCTCCATCTTATTCTTGTGAACTTGTAGCATATATTCTCTAGTATATGTTCCTGGCTAGTTGATTTAATTGACAAGTTCTCTCAGCTGACTATTCATATCTTCTATCTCATTTATTGTAGCATCAAGTAAAATCTCATTTAAAATACCTTTAACCTCCTCAAAAACATATATTCTCTTCTTAGCTATGAGATTATCTTGAGTAGCTTTCATCTTCAACAAATCTATAAATTGAGAGAGTTCCTTAGGGATCATTGTTAAGTAATCAACCTTAGGTATAATAATTACTTCACTTATGTCAAATTATTTCTTAGAATTTCTCTTATTTGACTTTCCATTTGAAGTAGATTCCTTCTTTGGATCTGATTGAGTAGATGTTTCCTCAGTTTTATCTTCCTTTTCTTTCTTTTTGTCTTCTTGTTTTGTTTCTTCCTTCTTCTCCTATTTTTCTTCTTTCTTCTCTTCTACATTTTCCTTCTCTTTTTCTAGCACCTATTATTGTCTAGTAGTATTGGTAGGGGTCACCAAATCTTCATTTTGACCTTGAGCTATATCACTCTCCTATGTCTTCTTTGTTTCCTTTGTTTTAGTATCTTGTGCATTCTCGGTAGGTGCATCTGCTATCACCTCTATGTTTGAAAAATTTAATAACTGTATAATGATAGGATCTTCTTCCTATAATGTTTCCTTGGAAGGATCATCTACATCCATTACTTATGTGTCTATGGCCTCGATTGCCATGACATCTTCATCAAATTTTACTGTATCATCTGGATCTTGTTCAATTATATCTTCTATTAAAACTTCTTGATTTGTTATCAACTCAACTGATTTATATTTAGCTTCTTTCTCTTTAACTCCTTCAATTGTCAGTTTATCCATAGAAAATATCTTTCTCCAAAGATCATCGATGTCTTTTTGTACTTCTTCCTGTTGACTGGCCATGATGCTCAATACCCTTCCTTTTACTAGAAATATTGTTGAATATTTATTTAGGGTATCATTTATTCTTGTCTTTTTCAGATCTTGGATAATGATTGCAAGGGACCATTCTCTCATCTCTTTGTCAGTAGAAAGATCATCCTTCCATCTTGCATCTATTTTCTCATATAACTCTCCATGAAGATTTTGTACTGCTTAAACTGGTGTTGTTCTAAACTGGTGCAGTGTGGTAATAACAATTTCTTCAATCTTATTTTTCTCCTCATTAGTGCTTATGTCATATTTTAATTATTTCATGACTGAATGTCCACCATACCTTTCTAATGTCTTGAGAAAATATTCAATAATTTTCACCTTTTTTCTTGGTGCAACCTTAAACTATGAAATGTCATCTGGCTCAGTATCACTCTCTTTTTTCAATTTCAATTGTCTTCTTGTCCTTTGTGTATCTTTGATTTCTCTCACATAGGTCTTTAGTTTTACTGTTTCTACTTCTTCTTTCTTCTTTACTCTTGATGTAGAGGTAGACCTTGTAGATGGTCTTACACTAGATAGGCTAGGGGTTTCTTTCTTCATTGTAATATTCTTCCCCTTGATCTCTGAAGGCTCAACAACTTCTTCAACTTCAACATCATCAATGCCTAGACTCTCCGATTGTGCATTTGTGATTTTACTTGTTTTCTTGATTTCTTTAGGTATCAATATACCTGCTCTTATTTTCTCCTTAACCTCTTCAGATGTTGCATACCAAGTTGAACTTCTATCAACCGATTTCTCCAATAATCCTTTTATTTAAATTGAGGTTGCATCTATTTTCACCTCATAACCCATAGGTGGTAACCACGTAGTTCTAGGTTCCACAACCCTTATGATACAAATATGAGTGTCAACTTCAAAACAAAGTTCATCTTTATATTCTTCAACTAACTAAGATGTAATTATATATCTTTTGTGCATTCTAGATTGAAACTTAATAAAGTAATCATCCATACTAACATTAAAATTATCATCCATTCCTTTAATAAACTAATTTATTTGATAAAAAATAGGTTTATTTTCTTTCCATGTTACTTCATCGGTTGTAGGAAATGACTTTTGGAAGTAAATGAATATACATACCAATAGTGGTCTGAAATTCAATGTATTTTTCTTGACTTTCCTAATGGTATTCATGTTGTCATCTAAATGTTTAAATAGTATCTCACATAAATCAATCTTCGTGTCCTTTTTGACAATTTTATATGATGTGTCTACTACTCCATAGGGTACACTATCAAACCAAGATGAGTAAAGTATTTTGTAAGATATAATATTGCATGCAAACTTAAATTCACAGTCTTCAACTATAGATATTTATAGTCCTCTTCTAGCCCATTTAGCTTTGGTAAGCTCACATAGCTTGTTCTTATCTTTCTCCTTATAAGTCCTTGGTCTATCACCGACCAAAAATCCCGTTACTATATGAAATACATCTTTTATAATTTTCACTATCCCATCAAGCCACATAAATCAATCATGAACTCTTCTTTGTACAATTCTCATCCATTCATGCTTGAAAATTATCGGCACATGCATAGCATGGACAAAACCCTTGGTGTGCAAATGCATGTGATCACTCTTCAGATTTCCATTTACACACAATTTCTTGTATGCTGAATCAATATCTCCTTGACATATATCTTAAATTTTATAGTGAATGAAGGCACAAAAAAATTCAATCAAAATTAATATTGGTCATCCATCTAGGATAAATCGCTATCTTTGTCAATTTCAATAGCAACGATGGGTGGAAGCTTATACTTCAAATTTAGAGGGTCAATCTTCTCGACTATAACTGGTTTCTGCATCTTGGGTGCCATCTTGATCTTGAAATGATTCAACAAATACTGGGGTTCCAATTGAATTATAATTAGAATCTATAAACTCAACTCAATAAACACTATAAATACCTCTAATGATCTTTGTAGATACTCAAAATGCTAAACTAAATGCTCAGAATTGCTTTGTGATCTCACCTATGTCAAAGCTTCAAAGTGCTCACAAAACTATAGGGTAAAAATGAAATAGAAAACTATCTATTTATACTTTTTCCTTAGGTTAGGGCTTCTAATGGCTTTAATATGCATTTAATGCTTCTTACCTAACTTCCTTTTGCTGTTAACTGAACTGCACTTTGTTTCACCGATTGCAACAAAATATCTCAAACACTTCACTGATCAACATATGAAATGATAACTTCACAACTTATATCCAAATATATCTTAATATGTTGATATGGATCTTTGTACTAAATTTAGGAACCGATTTAAGATAAACATTAGATTATCATCTCCTATACATACATTTAATCAATTAAGTGAAGATAGTTCAACCTGATCCAAAGGATGTGGTACCATTAGACATTCCCAGTTCTCTTCCATCATCTTGTGACTTTCTTCTCCAATTTTTATTCATCTTCTCTCTAATGTCATCAATGTTAAGTTGAGTCTTTTCACTTAGTTGTTCCTTAGTTGAATCCTTATTTTGATATATGCAGTCTTTGGCTAGGTGGCTGACTCTTTGACATTGCAAATAAGCAATTCTAGTGTTTCTCCATGATTTATTATTGTCCATTCCATGTATCCTAAACCATTTTTTAACAATGTAACCAAATATTCCACATGTAGTACAAGCAATCCTTGTATTATAATCCCATGATATAGTAGGTCCTTGTTGGTTATTGTCAGCATTTTTTTGGTTAGGTGCCCATTTTTTATTTTTCTTTTGTGATCCACATTCTCCATATTTATGACCCTATCTCATGTGTTTGTTACAATAGCCTTCAAATCTTGGCTTCCTTGGTGTATTAGAAACTCTTTCTCTACATCCAAATGCCTTATGACCATACTTATTGTAGTTGTAACAATGAACTTTAATTTAAGAGTATTTAGTAGATTACCTCTCTTGCTTTTGTAGATGTTTGTTGTGTGCCCTAGTTTCCCACAATGATAATATTTAGGCTTATTTGACATTAGTTGGGTATTAGATTTATCTTGATTGGCTATTTGTTTGGAGGATTCAACCTTCTTGATAGTGTTGTTTGCATTGTAACCGAGTCCAGTAGTATCTCTCAGTTATCTTTTATTTCTCAGTTGTTCATCTAGAATGTTTAATGGTTCTTCATTTATTTTAAGGACTTCATTAGCATCTCTTTAAGATTTTAGATCATTCTTCAAATTTTCATTCTCAAATCTCAATACTACAATTTCTTTAAATTTCCTTGCAACATCCTGATTTGTAATAACAAGTTAGTCTATAAAGTTGTAGTGAGTTTGTGTCAACCTCATTATTTCGCTATCTTTTTCATCCAATCTTGTATTTTTTTTCCTTCTCTCTTCTTCACCTATTCTTTTGTCATCTTAAACTTTTCCTTTTTGTTCCATGATTTCATACATCATTACCGAATTTTCTCCTTGTTCTCTTTTCAATGTTTTCCCCTATTCAACTAGGTTCTTGTTCTTTTTAGATAGTTCTAATATGATAGCATCAAACTCATCAGACATGCTTCCTTTTGATTGTTCTTCAATTTCCTCCATTTGATCTTGAGTATCTTTTAACTAATGTGCAAGATCCTTCCTCTTGTTGATTGCATGCCTCAATTTATTGCTTAATTATTCAACCTATTGGTTAGCCATTCTAAGCTCCATTTCCATATTATCAATCACCCTTTCATACATGTAGCTTTCCATCTTTCTAGATATTTCCTCTCAAGTGATTAAACTTCTTAATAAGAGATTGAGCTCTGATACCAATTGTTGGATTATGTGTGGAAAGATAAGTATTGAAAGGGGAGGGATGAATTAGTATTATAAAATATTTTTAAACTATTGAAAATTTAATTTCTAATCATTTATTGATTCCTTATCATTTGCATGCATCACATGAAATATATAAAAAATATAACAAATAAATCATAACACAAATATTTGGTATCACATAGATTATTGTAAGAGGATAAAAAAATTGGCGGGAATCACTAGAACAAAAAAAACAATATATGACCAAACAAACTACCAAAAATTGTAGATAATGACCAAATTTGGTCATGTGACTAGTGCTAGTTTATTGTCGGTCATTTATCTCATGACCAAATTTATGACTATACTATTTTAGTCATTTATTTGGTCATTGATTTGGTCATATATTTAGTAATTTATTTGGTCATTTGGTAGTTTATTTGGTCATTTGGTCATTTACTTGGTTATTTATTTGGTCATTTGGTAGTTTATTTAGTCATTTGGTAGTTTATTTGGTCATTTATTTCATCATTTGGTCATTTATTTGGTCATTTATTTAGTCATTTATTTGATCATTTGGTAGTTTATTTGGTCATTTATTTGGTCATTTGGTAGTTTATTTGGTTATTTATTTGGTCATTTGGTCATTTATTTAGTCATTTATTTGGTCATTTGGTAGTTTATTTGGTCATTTATTTGGTCATTTAGTAGTTTATTTGGTCATTTATTTAGTCATTTAAGTGGTCATTTAATTGGTAGTTTATTTGGTCATTTATTTAGTCATTTAATTGGTCATTTAATTGGTAGTTTATTTGGTCATTTATGTTATTTGGTAGTAAATGTAGTTATGAAATGAAAAATTTAATAAATTTTAAATTGCAAAAAAAACATAATAGTAGACTTGAACTAAATCATAAAAGCAAATAAGAGTATTACACATGAACAAGCTACGACAGACTAGAATTAAAAGATTGATTCAACATCATGATGATAAATAAAGGTAATCTCCAATAGGAAAAATTAATGCAAATATATATCAAATTATAATGTCAAAGTTGTCTGAAGAGTATATACATAAATATAATAAAAAAATGTCAATGTTGTCTAATAGTTTCCAACTATTTCAAATACACCTTGATGATTAAAATCTCTAAACAACATATTGAAAATATTGTAATATAAAGCAATGACCCAAAATTTCTAGCAAATAACACATAATAAACTTGTTGATCAACTATGTCATTTTTTCCAAATACTTTAGTGGCCACTGTGTGAAGGTTCCCTCTTTCTCTTTCAGACGAATAGGTTCATCTAGTTTGTCTTCATAAGAAAGGTGTAAGTTACTTGTGACCTTTAAAATATTTACATTTGCATCTCTAGTTCCTTTCAAGTTGACTCCATGTACAATAGATAAGGAGTGAATCCTCCCAATACCCACAACAACACCATCATATGGATCTAACACATTAACTTTATCCCCTTCTTTGAGTTTATCAATACATTTATGCAAAAAGGAAAAAAATAACACATTAGATTACATAGTTAATGAACAAGAAAACTAAAAATCCCAAACAAAAAAAAATGAAAAAGAAGTTAAAAAGACCAATTTCTTGTTTTTGACTTGCTATGGATCAGATATATATAATATTATAGTTAAAAAAGAGACCAGACCTTAAATGCAAAACAGTCTCCTTCTATCTAGGTTATCTATAGTTCTACCAAAAAAAAGATCCTAGTCCCTAAGACAAAGCCTAAGAAAAATCTGCAACTCTACGTTTATAAGAAATTAGTATGTGAAAAAACATGAACGGGTGTATATGCTAGTACTTTTTGTTGAAGTATGAAGTGAAACAATGGGCTAGACTGTCCAAATAACAAATACACAAATAATGACTTTTAAAATTTAAGACCTTTGCAATTTGCACAGCCCTACCCACATCATCCAAGGACACTTTGTGCTACCATAAATATAGAGGAATCCCTAAAAATACTAAGGCCATCAAGAATGATAGGAAGAAAGAAACACGTGAGGCCCTAAAAATACCTTTTCTTGTAGTAGAGGAAGAATATTGCAATTGTACTAAAAACTGGCTATAGTAGATGACATTATATTAAATATTTTGCTACACTAGAAGAATGATTTCATACAAAAAATAAACTATACATTACAAGGGAATTGAGTTGTAATATAGAAAATGGAGAATCATTTTCCCTTCCTCATAATAATGGGAAAAGACATTTTAATTTTGCAGTCAAACTTTTGGAACCATAAAACTTGTTTTTCAAGAAAATAGAAGTGAATCAAAGAGAATCAAACATCTAAATTACAAAGCATGTTTACTATTTTATGTTAATAAAAACTATTGAAATATATACAAAATCAAGGAATGCTAATGATTGTACCTCTCCATGTAATGGCTCTCCAAGAACACTTGGATATAGTACCTCTCCACCTACCATGGTAGGAAGGCTCTCCAACTGATCTAAAAACAAAAAATAATAATAATGAAAAAAAAAAATCAAATGAGCCACCTATAGTGGTAGTTCTAGACAACTAAATACTCAAAATGAATAACAACTAGAAACAAACTTTCCTATCAATAACCAAATAACAGTTGTAGTTTCAAATTCCATGTGATAAAATCAACACTTAGAATTGAATAGATACCAAATTGGACTACAATATTGGACATCTATGAGATGCTATCACTCAGTATGACACATGAAGAAATGTAGAAGTTAAAATCCTTACGATCCATTCCATTATCAATGGGATATCCAAAAAATTCAATACAAGATAATTTAAATCAGTATGGGATTGTATATGTATTTTTATTTTTTGAACGACCTTTAAGTAGACATTCACAATCTAAAAATTATTTCAATGTTTCACAACACTACAGTGATTTTTTCATGTATCTAATGTTAAAAGGGACTCCAATTTAGGCAAAATTAGACCAGTAGCCTCCTATGGGATTGTATCTGTACTTTTTGTTGAACAACCTTGAAGTTCATAGTTTGACAATCATTTGAGTTCAATATTAAATGTTTCACAATACCACAATGCATAAAGCTAATTGTATAATAAACAAGTCAAAAGATTATTTTCTTAACAATTTAAATAATATGTCACCTTTTAATTTGAATGAGGTATAAATGTGCCACCATACTTGTTTATGCTCGCTTGAAATCCTTAAGCTTATAGAATGTAGTTAGGTTGTATAGTTGACTCAACATTTTTTTGTCCTATTTTTAATGTTCAATTGTGAATACAAGAGAGCAAAATCACAGTCATGTGAAGATAGTTAGATCACTTTTGAATTTTCAAATTTTGTTTGAAGATATGAAATTCTCTATTGATTGACTACATAATTTGATTTATGTTTGCAAATGAAAACTTGTAAACTCTTTAGCCGCACTCTTTTGTTATGATAATGATTTGTACTTTTTAGTAGTTTAAAGATTCTTTAAGCACTTTTGATATCTTTTTTTGAAGCAAGATTGATTATTTTGTTTGAGTGATGGAATTTTCTAAAATTTTCCATTAAGTAAAACAAATTTAGTTGGTTTTTTTTTTGCAGGTTGTTTACAGGAAGAGTTTTGGCCACTACAACCATCAATTATTAATATGTGATACTAGTTATACTGAGGTTCTTGATTCTAGTTATATTCAACATCTCAAGAAACTTGTAGGTCCTAAAAATTATTCGTTGCACATGTAGAGGCATCCGATGTATAATGGGTACTTTCATCCAAACTAGAAAGTGGAAGGAGAGTTATGGTAGATGCCAGTATCATTCTATTTTGATCAGTGTAATATTTGCCCTTTAAAAAAAAGAGTTTATGTAAGGGCAACTCAAACCCTACCTGAACATGATGAAAGGGCCAGGATGGTATAAAAGTGGGATGAGAATGTATTGTAGTTACACTTCCCCGATTATTGGTTCACATTCCAGTCAATGTGCTTATTGAGACTATTCACCATTGTGACACTTTTGTTTCATGGATAGATATGTTAGTTTCTACAGATTTAGAGGACGTGACATCATTAGATCCTTTAGAAGCAACTGCCATAGTTTCTAGAGAAAAACAAGGTGAAGCTTTTATTCTAGCTTTCCTCCATGGGAAATACTCATTGAGTCATATTACAGCTTGGAGCCATTAGTGAAATGCTTGTCCACATGGACTTCCCTCACAATCGATGTTCTCTCAAGGTTTAGTAGAGTCCAGCTTGCAGTTCCTCAGGATTTAGAGGCAAGAGCATTTAGATAATTTTGAAATTAAAGTTGTAGGTACTACTATTTTATCTGTACACTGCTAAACCACACAAATAGAGAACATTGACTAGACCAAAGGGATCTAGATTTTTAATTCAATTTATTTACTATCTGTATAGATACTAGAATGAACAAGAAATGGAAATTAATGATTTAAGTATTGATAGAGTCAATAATTTGTATGAAAGACAAGTCGAATATCTTGAAGGAGATGCATTATCAATGCATGATTGAGCATCCATTTTCTTAGGAATAGTTTCCCTATGATTTCCATCAACAATTTCTTCTTATTATGATGAAACCAAATCTGCCTTTATGGAAGTGGTTGTAATTAAACTCTCAACTAAACAACTAGCTTCTACATAACTTTTCTTTTCATTAGTGATTTACTATAGTTTGTTATGCCTTGTTTCTTTGTGGTTGTTTTGCATTCCTGCTATGTAAGCTTTGTGTGCATGTTTGATACTCTTTTATTGAGGTTGCCTTTATTCTATTGTTGTTGAAATGTTAAGTTGACACCCATTTTGAATTCCTGATTTTTTAATGTCTTATTTCTTATTCTATAGATCTAGCTTCAGTTTGAATTTTAATCGAAAGAGTTTTCCTCATTTAATGTCATTTACATAGATATTAAGCTTTAGATCTTCTATGTTCTAGAAGATTTTTCAATGGAAAAGATTTTTCTAACTTATGATATAGAAGTAGGATAATTCTTTGTTAGTTTCAGATGGAGGTGGAGACTTTTGGAGTTACATGGGTTAGCACAATTTTGTTAGCTATTCGGTTCCAAGATAGATATATTATTACAGCTGGTACTATCATGCAGGTATCAACATGTCTTTAAAATTTTTTGAGGTCTAAGAACAAAATGATTAATAGGTATTTTTTTGGTCAAGCATTGGCTAGCCTTGTGTGCAATAGTAATGCAAGAACACTTCTTGTAGTTGCAAACTCAGGAGAAGTTGGAAGTCTGACATCACTGCTTGGCTATCAACAATTGAGTATATCAACACTTGATACATTATCTGAAGAATTTTCTTTTGTGTGCAACCTTGTTTAGGTTGATCTTAAATAGCTCTTTAAGGTGTATGGCATTATGGTGGTTGTCACTACATGTAAATCTATACTTGGTTTAGTTCAACTTGAGAAGCTTAGGCCTATGCCAGATCAATCAGATGTAACTCCACTTATTCTAGTTCTCTTGACTGAGATTATGAAATCTAATAGTGCAAAAAAATTGGCCATGGCCAAAGTTGGGAGCTTTAGATGATTTAGCCAAATATCCATCCTTAGGTCCTCAAGATGTAGTAGAAGAGGCTAAAATAGGTGTACTAAGGTTCCTATATAGTAGTCCTGATATCTGGTAGTATGATTCTATAATAGGTACTATAATTCAGCTTAAAGCAATAAGTGCTCTTGTCAAATTTGGAAGACATAATCACTTGTGCAAAATTGATATGGTCAAAGCTTGGGTGATCAATGATTTTGTAAAATTCTCCTTGATGCACCAAATTATCTATGTTTTTAATTGCAGAACTAGTCATATGGGGCCAAAATAGGGTATTGCAAGTAAATTCCCTAGAAAATGAGGTGTCTATCAAGCCATCAAAAATCTAAATCTTACCAAGGAGGAACTTGTTTTTTTCTAAACTCAGTTAGATTTAGATTTGTGATGGCTAAATACACAATGGCCTAGAAAACCTCTAATCTCTTGCTAGTCTACAACTCATACCTAGTCAAGCCATGTAGTTGTTACTTGTATTTCTTGAATCACCCTCTTGTTCTATTTTTCACCTTGGAGTTGAAATACTTTAACATCCTATTGCCCAAGTCTATTTAAAGTGATGTGTGAGAACACTGTAAGCTCTAGTGCTACTTGTATAACTAAAAGAGTTGGAACTCAAAACTTATATTAGAAATCAACAAAGGCACTTGAAAGTGTTTCTACCAGTTGGCCAAATGCTACCCTAAATACCAGTGAGTTTGTTGAACTCTCAAAGGTTCTTCTACTAGTTGGTCCACAAACATCACGTGCATTGTGAGAATCTTCTGCATTTGTGGTTTAGTTCCTAGTACTATTTAAAAGTGCCTCTTGTTCTGAATCAACTGTAATCAAGTAGTGAGAAGCATTTTGTAGTGTCTCATAATGCACTAATTGTTCTAGAGATAGATGATGCATCAATTTCTTAGCTGATGGCAGAGTGTGTGCAGTGGAATCCCTTTTGGGGCTTCTAATGCCACACCAGTGTGAAGAATCAGAAACCAGGCTACTTGAAGCATTGTTTAACAATATTAAAGTGCAAGATTCAAAAGTATCAATATATGCTATTTCTCCTCTGTCACAGTATTTCTTGATCCATAGACCCAAGCCCGGCCTACCGGGTTATTGGCTATAATTTCTATAAAATAAATTTTTGAAAGTGATGGCCTTGTCAAGACAATAGCCATGCATTAGTTATACTACTTAAGGATAAGCCAAATGGTGAAATCATAATAGTGGAAATTTGTGTATTGCTGAATTTAGTTATGCACAATAGGAGAAATAAGTGTGCTGTTGTAGAAGCATGGGGCAATCTGATTAGTTGAACTTCTTGAGGATAATGATGAAATCAAAATGGTGGGAATATGTGTATTGGAACCATTTAGTTATGAACAATAGAAGAAATAGGTGTGTTGTTACAGAAGCACGGGGCAATTTATTTGAGCAAGATTTTCTTAGATCAAATAGTTCTGATATGGCTCAGAAAGCATGGCCAACAATACCCTTCAAGAATGTGTCTAGTGAGTTCATAAGGCTTTGATAGGTAATCTATTTCTAGCGGCTGTTAGAATGTTAGATGATACCATTTCTAGGTAATTCTCTTAATCTTTTCCCAATTCTAGATTCTTAATATTACCATTTATTGCTATTGAGTAGTGGCAATTTCATTTTTCTTCAGCTATTAGTGTTCATGACTTCATTGATGTCATAGCATTTAAATACACATTTTTTAATGGTTTTTTAAAGTTTTCTATTTTTTTATTTGATGGATTGGCACAATAATTTATTCTATTTCTTGTTTTACTTTGCAGTTGCCTAATATCTGTGAAGTCTCTTCCTTATTGGGGCATATAACTCTGCTAGTACTAACAGTGCTATGTTTGAATTTTTTCAGTAGGATTATGATCTTTTCTCCAGTGCAAGAGTACCCTCAATCTGTACAACGTTGTGCCTTCAATTTTTTCTTGTGGTAAACAAATCAGTTATACATGAAATTTACCAAATTACTACATAGTTTAATCGAGAAGCTTTCTTAACTAATTACGATGGACTGTGGAAACTTCATGCTTTCAATATTTATCAAATTTTTAGTTAGATAATTAGTAATTTCTAGTTTACCACATGTTCACTTGTTGTAAGGGGTAGATACAATGTCTTGATATTTCACATTATCATTCTTATAGCTTGCAATTTGAATTTTAAACACAGATTCAATGGGTGGCAGTTCATTCAAATTTGTTATCCTATAAGAGCATATATGCTTCTTTATTGGAAGATTTGGCTTCCTAAAAGGCCATTGCCCCATAGAATGGCTCTACTATAAGTTTCTTATCTGGTAATGGTTTTCTTGATAATTTTTACAAGAAAATAGTAGTAAAATGATCATAGGAAATTAATAGTAAGATGATCCCAGGAACATTTGGCTTCATAATAAGCCCATTAATAGTAAGATTATCCACATTATCCTAAAGTCATTTTTGTGGCAATTAGTCAAATTTTTTAGCCAATAAGAGCATATATGTTGTTGTATTTTTAAAAGAAATTAACAGTAAGTCTATAAGATGATCCCACAAAATAGAAATTTAGAAAATTTTGGCTCCCTATTACAGGTTTGTCAGGACTGCCCTAAATGATCTTTAGAAAAATTCTAAGGAAATGTCAAATTTATTCTACATAGAAGCAAACATTGACAAATATATTTCTAATATCTGATGGGATTCCTATGCAATTAAATAAGACTAGTAGCTCCCTACATGATTGTGTTTGTACTTCTATTTTTTGAAGGACCTTTGGGTAGACATCCACAGTCCTAAAGTCATTTCTATTAAAAATTGCATGGTTCACAACACTACGTTCTATAAAACTAGCTGTATTATTGATAAAGTCAAGAGACTATTTGGTCAGCAATTTACAACTTTGTGATCTAGGGATGTTGTTCTTGAGAACAATTACAAGAGATTAATAGTAAGATCATCCTAGGAAAATAAGATTCCAGCTCTCTGTTTTAGTTTTTCAAGATTGGGTTCTAGAGGATTTGTAGGAAACTTCTCAAGAAAATTCAAGTACATGGAAGCAAGCTTTGGGAATTATATTCCTAAAGACACGTGTGTAGTTTATTCTCTTTCCCACCCCTTTGTTTATTTAGGCCTTATTTCAGGGGATTCCAATGGAGGTAAAATTAGAGTTGTGGCCTTCTATAGGATTGTTTATGTACTTCTATTTGTGGAAGGATCTTTCGATAGACATTCACAGTCCTAAAATCTTTGCCATTCAAAATTACATGGTTCACAATGCTACAATTCATAAAGCTAGTTGTGTATTTGACTGGTTAACATACAGTTCACTTATCAATTTAAATAGACTCACCTTTTATATTCAATGATTTATAAGTGCATTTGATAATGATATTTCAAATCAATGCTACTATACTAGCTTATGGACTACAATAGAAATGAAAATTGGATTTTTTAAGATAGAACCCATGATCTCTTAGTGCTAAATATTTTTCACATAAAGAATATAGATAATTGACATGTATCTAAAGGTACCACTTGGGATGGATATTGAAATCTTGTGGTATGTATAGGGAAAATTTTGAAGGGGGAACTATTCTAGGCAATAGTTCTTGAGCTACATTGCCATTTATATAGGATATTTTCCAATCAGATAGAGAAATATGGGCACTCTGTAATAGATGGTAACCCGTAACAATAACAGTGAGAATCAAATTGAGGATAAAAACAAAATTCATGCTCACATTGTCTTTTTCAATTAAAGTTGAATGATTATGTGTAATCAATCAAGATTCCATGCTTACTTTTCTTGTGTCATTAATATTCTTTGTATTTAGTGTGGTTCTCAAAATGCCCTTGAGATGCACATCATAAACAATGTTCAAAGTGGTCCTATTGATAAAATAATTAAAATATGCAACAAAAGAAATCTTGAAAAATCCTTAACATATGAAACAAACATTTGAACTTATTTGGAGTCATGGTTGCAGAGGTTAAAAATGTTCCCATCTTCTAACATTAAATCTCGTACAAGCATCAAATAAAGAATGTGTTCAAACTTTACTTGGACCAATACACAAACTACACATGCCCAACAACCCTCCCTAGCATCCTTAAATAATTGTATACAACCAACATATTTCCAACAGTAGCCAACTATGACATAGAGGTATGGCAGAAAATTTGCATATATCCCACTGTGGTAACAAGAAGTATGTTATGTTATATAGCTTTTAGAAAGATCGTAAGCTATCCATCCCTCTTGATCAAATTATCACAATCCACATTGGTCTTTGCAAATACTATGAAAAATAATAATAGCAATTGGCTTGATTAAATCATCACAATCCACATTGGCTTTTCTAAATACTATGCAAAATAATAACAACTAGAAATGCTTCTTAGTTCTTAGCAAAAGTTTGGCACCACCCCTCTATTTCTTGATGTTAAAATCCTAGACCATACCTTTATGTCAGTTTTGTCACATAGAAGGATCCTTGTTAGATTTTGCAGTACCTAACTAAGTAAAGAAATGACAAATGGAAATTTAGATGAATGGATTTATTATAATGTAGAAAAACAATCTATTTACTCAGGTCCAGACAATTACAATCGGTATAAATAAATACATAAAAACATGTGGATGCAAAATATGCAATTCATTGCTATTTGGAAACTACTGTGCATGAAACTATGTTTCTATATAAAACCAAATATTAAATAGGAAAATCTATTGCTCGATGGGATGATAATAGATATTATAAGAAAATCCAAAATTTAGGCACGAGATTCCAATCCTTTGGCGGCTAGGAAAGAGACATTTTCTAGTGAGTTCATTTGTTCAAGGCCAAAAAAAAATTGATGCTAGTAGATAGATACCAAACTAGAGCTTAACCTCAAAGAAAATAAAGAGATTAAATGGAGACAGAAGAATTCAGTGGCAAAATTTTCCAAAAATGAAAGGATAAATGATCCAAGAAAGAAAATTTTCTCAAAGAAATATTAAACAAATTCTGAGACACATCCCTTCAAACCATCTTCACAGATTTTTCATTGAGATCTTCATCTGAGATGCCACAACTGAAGATCATTCGATATTGAGAGGAAGTGGAGAAATCCATGAGGCACAAAAAAACATGACCCTATTAGATATTAGTATATAATAAATTTTTCAATAGTTTATTTTTTAATATTTACAATAAAAATTTCACATTTTAACTTTGCAAAAGATAAATATTTGCCTAGCACAAATTTTTAGTTCCTGCCATGGCAGAGAACTATTGCAGAGGGCTAAAACATTAAATCATGATTAAACATTTTCCCCTCCAACCAATTGCAATTCATATTAAAGTGAACTCCTAAGTATGCAGATTAGCAATCTGCATAATTTGTAGACTTAATAATTTGAAGATGCAAAATGAACTCTTCAGGTGCAATCTCTATTACAAGATTCAAGGTAAATCTCACCATTTGTAGACTCCCATGATTCACTCAAGACCTCCAAGTAGGATGAGTATAAGAATTACCTTTAGTAGTCCTTACCACACAAACGAGATTCTCAACAATAAAAACCAATTAAACTTATAGGTTCTAGCTCAATGCATCCAATTTTTAACCTTAGGAAAGTGCACTAAGACTATTAATATTGATAATATAGTGGCCAGTTAGAGATTTATCAATTGAAGTTCATTTCCTTCCATTAATAGGTCCCTCATATTATCTTGGCTACTAGTACTACTAAGATGATGACTAGTTGGAAATTTTAACACTCTACCAACTTCTTCTTGTCCTGCTATGCTTTGGTGTAGATGTATTGTCAGATGCTTATCATCACAACAACTCAGGTTCAAAACTCAACATGCATTCCCCTCTTCACTAATGAGGATGTGTGTGAGTGTGGAAGAGTCTGTTAGAATAACTGAGAGGAGGGGTGAATCAGTTATCCACTGTTCCAACTACAAAATGTATAACCAAAAATAATTTAAATGAATTTCTGCAGCTTGGTAACATATAATAATAAACTATCTATACTTTTACCGATTACCAGTTAATAACTTGTAGTAACTTTCGATAAAATCTAATATGAAACATGTAAAGTATGATATCCAAAAATCATCACAATCAACACATAACAGAAGAGATTTAACATGGAAACCCTATAAAGGGAAAAACCACTTGGGACTGGCAACCCAAAAATTGTTCACTCTTCTAAAGTGAGGTTGGTGAAGACCCAACCCTATTAAAGGTTACAAAACACACTGTAAGGTGTGACCTTTTTAGAGGATTTAACACTAACCGTTATCATCCAGCCAACATTCACAATGGGGTTGATAGGATAACAAATGTGCATTCTATGAATGAAATTACAAGACTTTCAAGTCTACTCGATTAATAGATTTATTTGATTAAAATGGTTAAACTGTAACAATAGTTGATTTGATTACTGTTACCCCAATTTCCATGTACATGAAAATTTGGCTAAAACCTATTCCAAAATCTCTTTTTTCACCCTACCAGGCATCCCTAAAAATTTCATGGGTTTATGTCCTTCCTTCTGGTCTCTGCAATTTGTTTCATTCCCTGGTTTGCTAGTAAAAATTAAAAAAAAGTAGCCGTTACCAAGAAAAATAGTGAAAACCCTAAGCTTTTGTTCTAATTCCTTGTTACTTTATCAGCCACTTAAGTTTCAAATACCCATGTGCACTAATTTCTCATTGGTCGGTTTCCTATTCTCTTATTTCCCCAACGATTACATTTTCCATTCGGTGACTCAGTGACTGCAGTCATTCTCTCAGTCGCTTAATGTTTCATAGTGATCGCTAAATGGTTAGTGACTCAGTGAGTAGTTAACTTCCCTTCAGTCGCATGTTTTCTAAGAGGTCTAGTGGTCTTTTTATGTGGGGTCCCAATTAAAAGATCTAACGGCTGTCTGATGATCTGAAGGGTTTGTGTCAGAGCATCAGATCTTGCGCCCACCGTCGATTCTTTTTCAATGAAGCACTACAGTGTGTCAATGGGTCTAATGCCACATCATCCTATGTGGAAGCTCTTGATTGGTTGAGAGATGATGATTTGTAAAGAATGTCAGAGCGGGCCTGACAGATTATGTCCCTTTTAATCCTACGGCTGGTGCATGATCTCATGGTTTGTGTCAGAGCCATGAGATTATGCACCAACCGTCGATTTCACTTTGTTGTTAGAGCCTTATGGGTGGGTCCTCATTTGTTGATGTGCTCATTTTCTATTGGTGTACATAGTGATGACTAAGATTTGTCAGTGGGACCATGTAAGAGTCTCTACAGGGATGTCAAAAGGATGAAGATCAATGGCTGGCATATCTTCAGGAAGAGGTTTTCTGACACATGTGATCTTGCACCCGCCATTTGATTTGCCAAATGTTTAGGTCCTGTTAGTGGGTCCAATGCCAGGTCAGGATGACATGCTACTTTCGGAATGGTCAAAGTAAAGAGAAAATCTGTGGGACCATGTTGCCAGGTATGATGACTTTCTCAAAGGTGATTGGTTGCCATGTGTTGATGAAGACTTGCAGGTGGATAGATGTGTCAGTGGGGTCACAGCTTAATGAAGATCTATGAAAGGAATATGATCAGAAGGAATATTCAAGGCACATGAGATCATGCACCCACCGTTAGATTGGAATCTCAGTTTGAGTGGGTCTGTTGTCAGGGCTTGCCAAGGTGTTTGCTGACAGAGCGACTGGAGCAACTAAAAGAATGCCAAGTGGCATAAATGGGCCCAAGCTTGAAAGGATTTCATGAATGAGACAAGTCTTTAGTCACATGGTCACTGAATGACTTAAAGGAATGAGGGCTTGAGGTGGGTCCAAATATGCTGACATGTCAATTTGCTCATTTCTCATTGGTCGCAGACTTCCATGGTGGTTTTGAATTGTCAGAAGGGTTTTAAAGTTGTTTTCTCAGCATATTGTGGTCATTCATTTGTTGGGAAATAAAAGGATATTGATGGTCACATTTTAAAATGATTAGCTAGCTGTTAAAATTTCAAATTCAAATAGTTCTAAGAGGGTTTTTTGCCAATATTTGATTTGCCAGCCATGAGCTGCAAGGTAGTTCAGAGAATTTATGTCTCTAGGACATTTGCAGTTAAAGGAAGATGATGAGGAGGTCTGGGTAGCTATCATGGGTCATTTCTTGTCTTAGAAAGGTACCAGTTATGCATTCATGGCAAGACTTTGTGCAGGAAAGTGGATGAATCCAGGTCGCTTGTCTGCAGGTTGATGTAGTACAGGGATGGGCATGCAAATTTGAGTTCTGATCAGCCATAATGTTGTAGAGATATATTCATGATCAGACTTGGTTGAGTTAGGGTTAGTTATTATTGTAGAATTTTTTAAACCCTAGTTAGGTTTTAACTCCTACCTACGTGCAAAAGGGGAGATGTATATATTGTATTTTTGGAGCTTTTGAGCTCAGAGTTGGACAATTGTAAAAGAATTTCACTTTTCTTAAGGGACATTTGTGGTATCATTTCTACCCTCTAGCTTATATAGTTGTAAAGTTCCCATTGACAATAAAAACACTGCAGAGGTATTTTGTGACAATCCTTCATGTCCCTATGCTTCCTTGTCTGAATTATCTCTTATTGAATCAAAGTATATGAAGTTTTCAGTGATATCTTAGGGTTCCTGATCCCTCTCTCTTTCTGCAATTGTGTGTATTATTGTGGGTGATTGATTTGAATGCTCTTGTGGGTATACCTCAACCCCCTAACTATCTATCTCATTCCTATACCGAGTTGCAGAGGTGAATGTTTTATTTGCAGGTCATAAATTGTGTCTAAATCGCTTAGGAATGCTATTGTTTGTGAAATCCTTTCTTTCCCTGAATAGCCTCTTTCTATTGTAGACCCTTCTATGAAATACTTATGTAAGCCTATTTAGTGAGTTGTGATCTCCTAAACCTAAGTTGTTCATTATTTTCATCCTCTATACTGAGATCCAAACCCTAATTTTAGTGTATCACCTAGTAGGTAGTTTTCTTTCAATCATTTCCCTTTCCAAGCATTCCTTCTATCGCTTTCCCTCAAAAGATTTACTTTTCATGTCTAGCAGAAAATTAAGGTGATTATCCAAGAGGAACCAGCCTAGAACTTGGAGGTCTCATCTTAGTTAACATAGGTCCCACAACCTGGAGATGATTCCCATGTTATATTAGGTTATCAAGACTACGAGAGCTTGAAACAAGGGTGCAAACTTAGTGTATAACAATTTTGGCATGCCCGGTGGGACCACAAAGATTAGATTGAAGTTCAAAGGTGCTCTTGTTGGTTCATTTGCAAAAAGATTAAGGAAGTTCAATACACAAGGACTATCAATATAGACTCAAGCTCAAGGATACCCCACCTTGGTGCTAGTGTATAACAATTCTGGCATGCTCGGTGGGACTACAAAAGAGATTCATTATTTGAAGTTTATGTTATCTCTGATATGAAGATTGCATAATACCAACTTTTAGAAGTGTTCTATCAAGTATATCTAGCAAATCCACCAATTTCAAGGATCAGGTATAACCTTGTTTAAGGTTTATGAGAAATATTGAGACTAGGAGCTCAAAGCCAACTAAATTTTTAGAGTTGCCCTCAAAAAGAAGTCATAAAGGTAGGTCAACTAAAAGAACATCCCCTACAAGGAGAGTTCAATCAACACCACCACATATCTCAGAAAGGAGAGATTTCCCCTTTCATCTTAGAAGAAGAGTCAGATCTCTAACTAGAGATCTAGAAGAGGATTCAAATCCAGCAACAAATAAAACTCACATAGTTGTCAATCTTCAGATTCCAACTCCCACAATGGCTAGGTAGTTTTCCTTTGCACCTTTCAACCAAGGGAATCCATTAGCCTTTTCTCAACATCATGATGTGCCCTTGGTGGAACTAAAGAGTATACCTAATTTCATAGGTGAAGGGAAGACAACTGCTTTTGAACACATAAGAGATGCGACCACCATCTGCAACATATGCAATATTACTCAAGAAGATGTGGCCACAAAATTATTAGCAGCCTATCTAAAAGGTAAGGCTCTTGAATGGTTTATAACTCTAATTGTTGGTTCTATTACTTCATGGGATGAGTTAGGGGATGCATTGAGTAAGCATTTTGAGGATAAATCAGATAACTTGTCTCTAGTTGAGCAGTTAACAACTATTAAGAGAGACCCTCAAGAGCAAATGACAGATTACAATAGTAGTTTCCTTAAGACATGGAATAGAATTCCAGTCTCAATAAGACCATCAGCTAACAATGCTTTCCTATATTACTTGCAGAGCTTGAATGGTCAAATTTCTATCATGATCTAGTCTATGGATGGTACTTCTCTCCCCCAAGCTTTTGACATAGCTGTCAGGGCTGAAAATTGTTTAATCCAAGAAGGCATGATTGCTAGAAGGCCACCAATGCCCATTTTTCCTAGCCTTAAACCCATTGCACCTACACAAGTACCTCCATTTACCCCTATTCCCACCATATTAGCACCTCAGGCTAGTACTAGTTGTCAAGAGCTAACAACTAGTTTCTCTCAAGAGCTACAAGAGATAAAGAATAGCCAACAAAGCAGTCAACAAGAAATGACAAACTTGCTACAAACCTTGACTAAAGAAGTAACAAATCTAAAGAAGCAAGGTCAAGGAATCAGACGACCATTTTAGCCATAAGGCCAAGGTCCTAATCAACAATATCAGAATCAAGGATAGCCTTATCAACAAAATAGGCCACCATACCAAGGAGGTTATCAAGGATAAAGGAAAAGTTTTAATCAAAGACCATTCCAACCATATAACCCTGCACCTCTAAATTCTGCAAATCTAGTGAGGGATATGGTTCCTAGTCAAAATAATATGGCTATGGATAATGAATGGTGTTTTCCTTGTAATGAACCTCATAATCAGGCTACATGTTCAAATGGATTGATGAACCAAGCTCTAATGGTTCAAAATGCCTCATAAGCTCAATCAGAGGTTTCATCTAGTGGGTCAGTGCCTCAACAAGAATCACAAGAGCATGAGACTACTCTCTTTAATTGGGAGAAACCAGAGTTCAATGGAGTCAATGATGAGGTTTCTTTTGTTGCCTATACAAGAACAAAAAGGAGAGCTCAAGACATGGAGAGAGCAGATTCCAATGCCAAAGCCACCACATCTGTAGAGCCACTACAACAGGTTACCCTAGCCATACCTAAGGAGGCTCCTTCCATCACAAGCAAAGAAGGCCAATAGTCTAAAGAAGTGGAGCCCATCATAGTGAAAGAACAATAGAGAGTACACACTGTGACACCTTTTAATATTGTAGACAACATGAAGAAGGTGAATGCCACCATGTCTATGTGGGACTCTTTGTCTCTTCCAGGATAGCTTGAAATTTTGAAGAAGGCCATGACAGAAGTGGAAACTCAACCTACAAAAGAAGCTGCAAAGCCAGTGTTGGTTAACACTGATCAAGAAAAGGAGGCTCCAAGTAGCAACTCCAAGGCCAATACCACACAAGGTAGGAATTCAAAACCACCTCCCTTTTATATATCTCTAATTATTGGAAAATCTTTAGTGCATAATTGTATGGTAGATAGTGGAGCTACTAGCACTATAATGCCCAAGAAAGTAGTTGACCAATTAGGACTAAAATATGAACCCTTCCAAAATAAGGTTACCCAACTTGATGGATCCTCAGTCAATACTATAGGTGTGGCCAAAGATACCAGTCTAATCCTACATACTAGTCCTAATTTCTCCATCCTCCTTGATATATATATCATAGATCTCCCTACATTATTTGCTATATGTCTTTCAAGGGAGTTTACAAGCAAGATAGGAGGCTACCTATCTTCTGACTAGTCTCACATGCTATATTTGATGATAGTGACTTCCAAACCATTAATGAAGCAAGCACAAAGATAGAAAGTATCCCTGATATTTTTCTAAATGAAAGAGCTTTAGAGGCCCAAGAAAATCTTGTTTGGGAAGTTATTTGATACAAGAAAGTGGATTCATAGAGCCAAGCTTTCTCAAAGAAGACACTGATTCAGAAGATCAGAACAATTAGGTTTGGGAACTATTTTTTGATGGGGCTAGAAGTAGAAATGGTTCTGGTGGTGGTGCTATGCTAGTGTCCCCAAAAGGAGAAAGGTATTATACTACCTTTAGATTCAATTTCTCCTGCACTAGCAACACCACAGAATATGAAAATCTAGTCAATGGACTGGAGTGGGCTAGAAAAAGAGGGCTTAAGGCCTTAAAAGTTTATGGTGATAGTAAGTTAGTTGTCAACCAAGTAAGAGGGATAAGTGCAACTAAAAATGACACTTTGAAAGTATTAGCATGTGCAAAAAATTTCATGGCTCTAGCCCTTTTCCCCTCGTCTCTGCAGTTATTTTTAGGTCTCTGTCTTTATCCCTAAGCAGAATATTCAAAAAACTAGCCATTGGTACAAAAACCCCTATGATAAACCCTGGCCTTATCCTATTTTGATGTTACCTTTTGCAGGTCACTTAAGGGTCCTAATTTGCATGTGCTTTATTTTTTGGTCGGCCCTGTTTAAACTTTTCCTAGGTTTCTACCCTCGGTGAATTTAATATCTTTCCTATGGTCCTCAACGCTTTATTTTTCCTTAAAGCCCAAGTCTTGCGCTTTAGTTTTTCTTATGTTCTAGCTTAATATTTGATGGTTGGTGTAAGTTCTCATGAGCTTTGTCAGAGGCTTGAGATCTTATGCCAGTCATTGATTCTCCTTTATGATAGAGCTTGTCAAATAGGTGGGGTCATTGTCAGAGAGATCAATGATGAGGATAAGATCTATGGTCGACATAAGTTCTCATGAGTATTTTCAGATCTATGAGATCTTATGCCTATCATCCAATTATAAGGCTTACAAAAAGTGGGTCCTATGTCAGTATGACTGAGCATGAGCCATGAATGAGGTAACGAAAAGTGGCATAAAGTGGGCCTAGGTGGGGTCTAAGGTCTCAGCAGTGCAGATAAAAAAGGTTAGTGGCCTGACAAAATTCAAAGGCCTTGCTCATTCACACAATAAATTGGTGATTCTCTAAATGTTTTAGCAGTTTAGTGAGTGTGTATTCATGGAATCACTAAACTTTCTAGTAGTTTTTTAAAGTTCTTCATGAATTGGTGGAAGTCTTCTATCGCTTATTCGCTAGATGTGGGGCCAAGGCTAGATGTTCTCCTATAGTCGCCAGTTTGTGGGGTTAAGTGATGGGTTAAGTTTTCTTTTTGTGAATTGGAAATGCATTGTTGCATGTTCGTTGGAAGTTAACCTAGGGTGGCAAGTGATTTAAGATCATAAAAGACCATGAAACATGAGGATCGGATAGTCACGACTTAAATTTGATGGAAATTTAAATATCAATCACTCATTTGCTGCAAGTGCCATAAAGTAGCCATTTGATTTCAAATTTGAATTTGTAGAGAGTTTCCTGTGACCAGAAGGACTAAAATTGAATGCTTTCATGGTCGGATTGTATTTGTTTGGTGGCACTTCTTGTTACAGAGTGGTCCAGGGTGTGCCATGATCATTTGTAGGGGTTTGTACTATGTGGTTTTGTGCTTGAGGCATGTTGCAAGGTTGACATTTTGAGCATTTTTATGGTTCTCAGTACCTTCACAGAGAATTTATCATCATTGAGGATCATTCCAAGATTTTCTTTCTCCTAGTTGCCTGGGTTTCCACCCCTGTAATAACTTTATGACTGTTTCTAGTTGGTTGGGTGGTTCAAACCCTAACCCTAAGTCATTCTTAATTCGTAGCTTGTTGCATTCTCTTTGAGAATTCCAAGATGACTAGGGAGTATATATGGTAGAAATTTTGGCTGAGTAAGGGTTCCAAAAACATTTTCTTTTGGTCCCTAGTTGTTGACAGTGTTATACTGATAGAGGAGTTGGATTTTGGGTATTTCTTATCTTTGTGTTGTTTTGATTATATATTGATCTTGAATATGTTAATGAGAATGCTATTGAGTTCCAATCTTGCATTTGTGTTTGTCTTCTAGTTTCAGTTCTAAGCTCATATATGTTAATGTCACAAAGTGTGTTAGCATATGGTAAGAGTATTGTGAAGTCATTTCTGAGTTGCTAAAAAGTTAGGATTAAAGTCTTTTAGGTGGGTTCAGTAAGTTTACAACCAAGTAAGAATATGATGTCCTTGTGTTTGAGGGAGAGGGGTAATAGGCAAAGAACTTATCCTGGATTCAATTGTGTTTGAGTTAAGGTCTTCAGTTGATGTATATAATTGGGTGACTTCCTACGCTAGGTTAAGGCACTGGTCCATCCTCTAGATGCATTTCATTGTCATGAACCACACACAAACATTCAAATGATAAAATATTAAAGTAGTTAGTAAAGAGTATATAGTTGTATATCATTTAGTGATTCCTTTCAAGAAGTGAATCAAGGGTACACCTGCCTCAACATTGAGGCTCAAAGTGTAGGAGGATCTCTTTTGATCCTTGTTAGTTGGCCCTCTTTCTTGTAGACTTTGGAGTGGTGATAGAGTGAAAGTTTTATTTAATTTATCTATCAAAGTATAAATTTGCAAGTAAAGATCAAAGGGAACTCCCATCAGAAAGCATACAAACATAGAGTTTGGGATGCAATTGAAGATTTCCATGCTTTCAATATTGTTTCCATCCCTAGAAAGATAAATAAAAATGTAGATAGATTAGTTGTTGTTGGATCTTAGTATGATATTCCAAATAGTGTTTCAAAAGAAATAGATCAACAACAGATCAAAGTGATTGTCAGACCCTCTATTCCTGATAATGATGTCAATTGCTAGGTGTTTGACAATGATGAACAAATTCTGCAGTTCTTGTTTGAAGAAGATGTTTTTTTTCAGAGCACAATCAAGATAGGCTATCACAAAACTATGGTGATAAAGTGATACAAATTAAGTCTAATAAGATGCCTAGAGGTCTTGTTACATTAGAGACTGTCTTCAACAGGGATGATGAAGTTAAGAAAAACAAAGCTAGCCTGGTAGTTCAACAAGAACATTGTGTTGAATTAGAGTTGGAGCTAGGTAAGAGCTTACAATTTGGGAAGGTAAACATTGAATTGGAAAAGCTAGCTTACACTTAGTTATTCAAAGAATTTAGTGATTTTTTTGCATGGAAATATGAGGACCTTAAATGTTTTGATCTTGCCCTTGCTTAGTACACTATTGAGTTAGAAAGACGGTCTCTTCTTAGAAAGATCAATGAAATGAAGGAGAGAAACAAGATGCTTGCTTCTGCAGCTAAAACTTTGTAGCATGATGTCTTTATTGATCTTGATGCCTTGAGGAGTGAGCAAGAGTGCTTACTGCAAGATCAAGAATTTGATAAGGAGGGCCCTATGGTTAGACAAGTGCAAAGTTATGGTCCTTTGCCTAAAGATAAAGATGGGTGTGAGATCACTAGGCCTGCTATTGCCGCTGGTGAGAAAGGAAAGTAGAAAATGGTGGGACATCAAACTAGTAGATCATTGAAAATACCTAGGGTCCCACCACCCAATTCAAATAAGGACACAAAAATAGAGAGAAGAAGAAAAGAATATGAGGACCTTGCAAGAGAACTAGAGAGGGCTGAAATTGAAGCTTCCATTGTAGAAAAGAGAAGAAAGATCCAGTTCTTGAAGGCTTCCTCTGGTAATGCTCTTGGTCCATCTACTACTGAACTAGGTATGCCATCTATGACTACTACTATTCCACTTAGTAATGCTACTAGTTCAATTCCTTCTTCATTTGCTAGGATAGGTGTTGATCCTAGGCAGCAGTCAAATGCATAAGTAGATGGAAATGTAAATGCTAGTGTTGATCCTAGGGTTAAGATTAGTTCAAGTTTTCAAAGAAGACCTATGCAACTAGAAGGCTATAGGACAATTAGTTTTGATGAAATTCCTAGCTAACGAAATGCTCTTCCAAATGATATTAGAGATAAGGTACCTAAGTTTGCTGGTAATAATGCTATTAGTTGTGAGGAGCATCTTAGGTTATTTGTTGATATGCTTAATGATTATGAGGTAGAGCATGAGGATGTGGTCATGAAATTATTTGTTCAATCTATAATGGAGGATGCTAGAGATTGGTTTAAGAGACTTCCTGACAAATGTATTGATACTTGGAATACTTTTGAGAGATTTTTTAAAGAGCAGTATGGTGATAGGCTTAATGCTAGTTTCATGTTTAATGAATTCAATACCATAAGGAAAAATCAGAATGAATCTATAGCTAAATTCAACATGAGATTTTAGAAGGGTATGTATAAGTTGTTCTAAGTCATGCGGCTAGATGACAATGTTTGTCTAACTACATATTTCAATGCATTTGATGGAAAGATGGGATATTTGTTGAGAGACAAAGAACTAAGAACTCTTAGGGATGCTTTTAGGATTGCTGTCAATATTGAGAACAACATGAAAATATCAAGAAAGTTCAGAGGAAAGAGAGATGACCCAAAGTTGTTTGGGGACAAGAAATACAAAAAAGAAAATGATAAGAATGTTGGATCTAGGAGGCAAGAAGAAGATAAATTGGATAAGATGCTCAATGCATTGAAATATTTGAAGGCACCTACAAATAGGAACATCAGTGCTCCTACCAATGCAAGGCCTCAGTTCAACAACAATTTCAATAAGCAGAATAGATTGCAGAACCACCCCTACAACACCCAATGGAAGGATGGAAAGCCTATTGTGCCTGCTACAAGAGGAAACAATGATAGAGGTGTCCCTGACCCTCTACAAAAAGCTTCAATAAATGTCATGGAGGACATACCTTGGTGTGTTGCATGCCAGTCCCCTCATTCTACAGAGCATTTTGTGGTTGCACAATCTATGGCTACAAATCAAGATTGTGGTAGTGAGGAGATAGATCAAGAGGAAGATCAAGATGATGTTGGATGCAAAATGGCTACTTCATATCTAGGATATGAAGATGATTCTGATTTTGATGAAGAGGTAGATGTAAATGTGAAGAGACACAATCAGGGCCTTTTTCATCAAGAGGTTTTTTCTAATGATGAAGACATGGATAAGAAGACATGTAACATGAACTCTTCTTCTGAGCCAGTAAATTTGAGAAGACCTTCTAGAGAAAAGATGGATAGGATTACTGCAGAAATGATTGCCCAAGTGCAAACTAGAGGCATGGTGGCAAGGAATATAAATGAGAAAGCTATAGGAATGTTTATAAAGAGTACCAACTCTGGAGAACCTAATAAGAACAAATCAAAAGGTGATCACATGGTGAAATTGAAGAATGTAAAAGGAAAGAATTTTGAGCCTAAGGGAGTTGGAGTTGAAAATTTTTCTAGTGAAATTGAGAAGCTAGTTAACACCATGATTAAGATTGAAAAGATGAGGGTGGCCAATACACCTAATGTATCAGATAAATAGAAGGATAATAAGGTGGTGAAGATTGAGACTCCTTCTTCTGCTCCTATTTATATGTTATCTATATTGTCCCAAATTATAGTTAAGGTTCCATTGTCAGAATTGTTGAGGATCCCTGAACATAAGGATAGAGCTATTACATTGGTAGATAATGTTCATAACAATGATGTTGCATGCAATGGATCTCAAGATAAAGCTTTGAAAGGTGTTGCTACTCAGGGAATTGTGTCTCAAATTCCTCCAATATATTTGGATAGTTCTGTCAACGCCAGCCTTGAAAATATTGATCCATTCTTTCTAAGTATTCTTGTGAATGGAATGAAGTTGAGAAATTGTATGATTGATAGTGGTGCCTCTAATACTGTCATGCCTATCAAAATCATGGAGAATTTGGGCCTTAAATTTGATACAATTCAAGGTAGATGTTGTGCAATGGATCAGAGGGAGGTACTAGTTATTGGGACTATCAATGCAATGCCATATAGGCTGATAGTATATCTAGAGAAAGAGTTAACAATGAGTGTTTTGGTGGTGGATATCCCTCCTCATTATGGGATGCTGCTATCTAGAAGATGGAGTGCTACCATGGGTGGAAGTTTACAGTATGATCTATCCTATGCCACTTTCAACATTGATGATCATTTTGTCAAGATTGAACGAGAGCCAAGAGTATGCCACATGATTGAGAGAAATATTGATAATGAAACTACATGTTTTTTGGATACTGATATTAATGCTTGTAGGGTAGAGATCCCTGTATTTGAGAATGAACCTATTTTTTCACCTATCTCTGATGAGGTAAGTGTTGATTCTGTGAGGGGTGATTTGTGGGTAATGTACTTTGATGGTGCAAATTGCAAAGATGGAGTAGGAGCAGGTATTTTACTTATTTCTCCTAATGGAAACACCTAGAATTTTTTTTTCACATTAAATTTCTTTTGTACCAACAATATAGAAGAATATGAGGTATTGTTGTTAGGACTAAGGTTGGCACAAAAACATGGTATTAAGTGCTTGATTGTAGTGTTGTTGGTGATTCTGAGTTGGTGGTGTCCCAAGTCAGATCAGTATATGCTTCCAAGAACAAGAGGTTGAAACAATATAGGAATGTAGTTTGGGATTTGATTGAACATTTTGATGCCTTCAATATTGAGTGGAAGGATAGCAGTAACAACAAGATGGCTGACTTCTTAGCCAATATTGCAATCAATCCCACTGATATTACATTTTCTAGTATCTCTAAAGTTGAAATTCAAGCTAGGCCTAGTATACCAGATAATATTGAAAATTGACAAGTTTTTGATGATGATAATGATATCTTGAAGTTTATGAGTTGTGAAGATCAATATCATGGTTATGAATTTGATTATTTAGCCTTGGTTGAGTTAGTAGAAGGAAAGGAGGTTGTATTTGGCAATAAATTTATTCAACTTAGAACTAACAAGGTGCCCAAGGGGCTTGCTATTTTGGAGACTATCTTTGATAACCAAGAAAGAGTTCAAAAGAATATCAAAAGAGAAGATCATGATGATCTAGAGGAGATAAATCTTGGAACACATGAGACACCTAAGAAAGTATGCATTGGTAGAGATATATATCAAAAGGTAAAGAGATCTTTGATTGAATTATTGAGAAAATTCAGGCATGTTTTTGCATGGTCATATGATGACCTAAAGGTTTATAGAGAAGACTTATTTCAACATATCATACCATTAAAAGAAGATGCTAAACATTTCTGGAAAAAAAAAAGG
This sequence comes from Chamaecyparis obtusa, assembly GCA_027943335.1. NCBI lineage: Eukaryota > Viridiplantae > Streptophyta > Pinopsida > Cupressales > Cupressaceae > Chamaecyparis > Chamaecyparis obtusa. The sequence continues at coordinate 153,618 of BSBK01012736.1, forward strand.
CCTATTAATCCTACTTTGGCACCCAAGATGCAAGAAGAGTTAATAAAGTTGAGAGATGCTGGCATTATCAAGCCTATAAGGCACTCTTCTTGGGTTTCAAACCTTGTTCTTGTGAGAAAGAAGAATGGTGACATCAGGCTTTGTGTGGACTTCAAGAATTTGAACATTAGTTCATTAAAGGATAATTATTGTCTGCCCAATATGGAAGCTATGTTGCAGAGAGTAACCGGATCAGAATTGATGTCAATGCTGGATGGTTTCTCTGGTTACAATTAGGTCATTGTAAAAGAATCTGAATAGTTTAAGATAGCTTTTACAACACCTTGGGGGACATATGTTTATGTGAGAATGCCTTTTAGTCTCACAAATACTGGTGCTTCTTTTCAGATGGCAATGGATGTTGCCTTTTTAGATTTTATTAATGATTTCCTTGTTGTATACCAAGATGATCTAACTGCCTACTCCATGAAGGAAGAAGACCATTGTACTCATTTATAGAAAAATATTCATAAGGGCTTTGGAATATGGCATTTCATTAAACCCAAGGAAATGTGCTTTTGGTGTCATTGAAGGTAAGTTGCTTGGCCACTTAGTTGGGAAGCAAGGAGTGAGAATTGACCCTAAGATGGTAGCAGCCATTGATAGAATTTAGAGACCAAAAAATGTTAAAGGAATTCAGTCCTTCTTTGGTCAAGTCAATTTCTTAAGGAGGTTTGTAACAAACTTTGCTAAGGTTACTAGACCTATTTATAAAATGTTGAAAAAGGGATCTGAAATCAATTGGGAGGGTGAGCCTGATGAGGCTTTCAAAAATGTCAAGTAGGCTATCAAAGATGTGCCAGTGCTTAAGGCACCTGATTATAATGTCCCAATGCACATCTTTTTCATTGCATATTTTCATACTATTGCTGCAGTTTTGTTACAAAAGAATAATGATGGTTTTGAGTAGCCTATTGCATTTTTTAGTAAATCTTTGCAGGCTACCAAATTGAAGTATGACATAAATGACAAACAAGCATATGCACGTGTGAACGTAGTCAAGGCTTTTAGGTGTTACTTGATGGGAGTAGTTGTGATTGCTTTTGTGCCAAGTGCAGCTGTGAAGGATATTTTCTCATAGTAGGAGGTGTCTAGGAGAAGATGCAGATGGATCAATAGGATCCAATAATTCAATGTTGATGTCCAGATTACTAAGTTGGTTAGGGGACAAGGATTGGCAAAACTGATGGCCCAATCCATTCTTGATGCAAATCAGGTAAATCATTTTGAAATTGATTATACATGTGATATGGATGATTGTATTTGGTATCAAGATATTATCTATTACTTGAGAAATATGAGATGTCCAACAAGAATGAATGATAATCAAAAGAGGACATTGAAATTACAAGCTATCAAGTATGTAATTGTGAAATGTAAATTGTATAGAAAGAATTTGGATTGCATACTGTTGAAATGTGTAGATGAAAATTAGGCTGTAATATTGTTGAAAGAAATGCATGAGGGAGTTTGTGGTGGGCATTATATGGGTAAAACAACTACTCATAAGATTTTGAGAGAAGGATTCTGGTGGCCCACAATCTTCAAGGATGCAAAATAGTTGGTGAGGAGGTGTGATGCTTGTCAAAGGTTCTCTGGTAAGCTTAAATTTTCAAGAAATGTGCCATTAAAAATAGTAGAAGTTAAAGTTCCTTTTCAACAATGGGGAATTGATTTCATAAGGGAGATACCAAACAAGTCAAGTGGAGGACACTCATGGATCTTAGTTGCCACTAATTACTTTACAAAGTGTGTAGAAGCTATACCTACAAGAAATGCAACTAGTAAGGTGGTAATTGATTTTTTGATGAATAATATTGTTACAAGGTTTGGGTGCCCTGAGAGAATAGTAAGTGATAATGCCATGTGCTTCAGGTCTGCTAAATATAAGGACTTTTGTAGAGGCTTAGGAATTCAAATTTCTAATTCCTCACCTTATGATCCACAAGGAAATGGTTAGGCAGAATCTACTAAAAGATTTAGATTAAAATCCTAAAGAGGATTCTTGAAAAGAATAAGAGGGCATGGAATTCAAAGCTGCCATTAGCTCTGTGGGCTGATAGGGTAACTATGAAGAGGGCAATTGGTTGTGCACCCTTTGATTTAGTATATATAATACATGCAAGAATGCCTCAGAATAATTTATTGGAAATGTACAAGTTTGTTCAGTTATATGATGATGATTTAGATGATGAAATGCAGTTGAGAATTGAGGACCTCATTAGGTTCGATGAGACTAGAAGAGAGTCAGTTGCAAGAAATGCCAGATTGTAGTTGCAGGTTAAGAATTTGTATGATAAGAAGACTATTGACAAAAGGTTTGAGCCTAGTGATTTGGTGTTAATTTGGAATGCCAGATTGGAGGATAAAGGAAAGCATGGTAAATTTGATCCAATTTGGTTAGGGCCATATCTGATTCATGAGAAATGGGCCAAGATTCATATATTGTAAAAGAATTAAATGGTGATATTCAGGAATTGCCAGTTCATGGACAATTCTTGAAGAAATACTTCAATTGAAGTATTTTGTTTTCCATGAATAGTAGTTAGGTTTGTACATTTTATAAATTCTATAAATATTTGCTTGCCCCTGCCTTGTTTTGTCCTAGTCTATAGGGTTTTGGTCTTGTTGCCCCCTATTGTCAATTTTTCCATTGGGATGGTCTACTTTAAACCAATGATTCTAAATCCTTGTTATGCCTGCAGGAGGCATACATCCCCATATAGAGCCACTGTTAGTATGTGCAAAAAATTTCATGGCTCTAGCCCTTTTCCCCTGGTCTCTGCAGTTATTTTTAGGTCTTTGTCTTTAACCCTAAGAAGAATATTCAAAAAACTAGCTGTTGTTATAAAAACCCATGTGATAAACCCTGGCCTTATTCTATTTTGATGTTACTTTTTGTAGGTCACTTAAGGGTCCTAATTGTCATGTGCTTTATTTTTTGGTCAGCCCCATTTAAACTTTTCCTAGGTTTCTACCTTTGGCGAATTTAATATCTTTCCTATGGTCCCTAGTGCTTTATTTTTCCTTAAAGCCCAAGTCCTGCGCTTGAATTTTTCTTATGTTCTGGCTTAATATTTTCCTAGGCCCGATCTTCTAACAACATCTCAATCTAACGGTTGTCATAAGTTTTCATGAGCTTTGTCAGAGGCTTGAGATTTTATGCTAGTCATTGATTCTCCTTTATGACAAAGCTTCTCAAATAGGTGGGGTCATTGTCAGAGAGATCAGTGATGAGGACAAGATCTACGGTCGACATAAGTTCTCATAAGTTTTGTCAGAGCTATGAGATCTTACACCTACCATCTGATTATAAGGCTTATAGAACATGGGTCCTATGTCAGTATGACCGAGCATGAGCCACGAATGAGGTAATGAAAAGTGGCATAAAGTGGGCCCAGGTGGGGTCTAAGGTCTTAGCGGTCTAGATAAATAAGGTTAGCAGCCTGACAAAATTCAAAGGCATCACTCATTCACATAATAAATTGGTGATTCTCTAAATGTTTTAGCGGTTTAGTGAATGTGTATTCATGAAATCGCTAAACTTTCTCATAGTTTTATAAAGTTCTTCATGAATTGGTGGAAGTCTTCTGTCTCTTATTCACTAGATGTGTGGCTAAGGCTAGATGTTCTCTTGTAGTTGCTAGTTTGTGGGGTTAAATGATGGTTTACATTTTCTTTTCATGAATTGGAAATGCATTGGCCCATGTTTGTTGGAAGTTAAGCCAGGGTGGCAAGTGAGTTAAGATCATAAAAGACCGTGAAACATGAGGATCAGATGGTCACGACTTAAATTTGATGGAGATTTAAATATCGACCACTGATTTGCTGCAAGTACCATAAAGTAGCCATTTGATTTCAAATTTGAATTTGCAGAGGGTTTCCTGCGGCCAGAAGGACTAAAATTGAATGCTTTCATGGTCAGATTTGATTTGTTTGGTGGTGCTTGCTATTGCAGAGTGGTCCAAGGTGTGCCATGATCATTTGTAAGGGTTTGTACTATGTGGTTTTGTGCTTGAGGCATGTTGTAGGGTTGAAATTTTGAGCATTTTTCTGGTTCTCAGTACCTTCACAAAGAATTTATCATGATTGAGGATCATTCTAGGATTTTCTTTCTCCTGGTTGCCTGGGTTTCCACCCTTGTAATAACTTTATGACCATTTCCAGTTGGCTAGGTGGTTGAAACCCTAACCCTAAGTCATCCGTAGCTTGTTGCATTCTCTTTGAGAATTCCAAGATGACTAGGGAGTGTATATGGAATAAATTTTAACTGAGTAAGGGTTCCAAAAACATTTTCTTTTGGTCCTTGGTTGTTGACAATGTTATACTGATAGAGGAGTTGGATTTTGGGTATTTCTTATCTTTGTGTTGTTTTGATTGTATATTGATCTTGAATATGTTAATGAAAATGCTATTGAGTTCCAATCTTGCATTTGTGTATGTCTTCTTGTTTTGGTTCTAAGCTCATATATGTTAATTTCACAAAGTGTGTTAGCATATGGTAAACAAAGAGTATTGTGAAGTCATTTTTGAGATCCTAAAAAAGTTAGGATTAAAGTCTTTTAGGAGGGTTCAGTGAGTTTACAACCAAGTAAGAATATGATGTCCTTGTGTTTGAGGGAGAGGGGTAATAGGCAAAGCACTTATCCTAGATTCAATTGTGTTTGAGTTAAGGTCTTTAGCTGATGTATATAATTGGGTGACTATGTGCCCTAGGTTAAGGCACTGGTCCATCCTTTGGAAGCATTTCATTATCATCAACCACACAAAAACATTCAAATGATAAAATCTTAAAGCAGTTAGTAAAGAGTATATAGTTGTATATCATTTAGTGATTCCTTTCAAGAAGTGAATCAAGGGTACACCCACCTAAGGATTGAGGCTCAAAGTGTAGGAGGATCTCTTTTGATCCTTGTTAATTGGCCCTCTTTCTTGTATACTTTGGAGTGGTGATAGAGTCAAAGTGTTATTTAATTTATCCATCAAAGTATAAATCTACAAGTGAAGATCAAAGGGAACTCCAAATAGAAAGCATAGAAACATAGAGTTTGGGATGCAATTGAAGATTTCCATGCTTTCAATATTGTTTCCATCCCTAGAAAGCTAAATCAAAATGTAGATATATTAGTTTCTGTTGGATCTCAATATGATATTCAAAATAGTGTTTCAAAAGAAATAGATCAATAGCATATCAAAGTGATTGTTAGATCCTCTATTCTTGATAATGATGTCAATTGGTTGGTGTTTGACAATGATGAACAAATTCTCCAGTTCTTGTTTGAAGAAGATGTTTTTTTATAGCACAATCAAGATAGGCTATCACAAAACTATGGTGATCAAGTGATACAACTTAAGTCTAATAAGATACCTAGAGGTCTTGTTACATTAGAGATTATCTTCAACAAGGATGATGAAGTTAAGAAAAACAAAGATGGCCTAGTAGTTCAACAAGAACATTGTGTTGAATTAGAGTTGGAGCTAGGTAAGAGCTTACAATTTGGGAAGGTAAACATTGAATTGGAAAAGCTAGCTTACACTCAATTATTCAAAGAATTTAGTGATGTTTTTGCATGGTAATATGAGGACCTCAAAGGTTTTGATCTTGTCCTTGCTCAGTACACTATTGAGTTAGAACCTAATGCCAAACTAGTGAGGCAAAAGCAAAGGCCTGTTAACCCCAAACTTGAGCCACTTATGCATAAGGAAGTGCTTAAATTAATAGAAAGTGGTATCATCTACCCCATCAAGCATACTAGTTGGGTTTCCAACCTTGTTCCTATCAGGAAGAAGAATGGGGAGTTGAGGTTATGTGTTGACTTCAGGGATCTTAACAAGGGATCTCTAAAAGACCGCCATCCACTGCCCTCCATGGAAAAAATCTTATAATGTGTCTCTAGATCCGAGAGATTTTCATTATTGGATGGGTATTCAAGATACAATCAGATCTTAGTAAATGAAGAGTATCAATACAAGACTACATTTACAACCAAGTGGGGAACCATGGCTTATCAAAAGATGCCCTTTGGTTTGTTAAATGCAGGAGCTACATTTCAAAAGGCAATGGATATGGCCTTTAAAAGCCACATGTACAAGTTTGTGCTGGTCTATCTAGATGATATAACTATCTATTCAAAGCATGTAGTAGATCACATCAAACATCTGAGAAAGATTTTTGAAAGTTGTAGAGAATTTGGGATATCTCTTAATCCCAAGAAATGTGTGTTTGCAGTTCATGAAGGAAAATTGTTGGGATATGTAGTATCCAAAGAAGGGATCACAGTGGATCCTGAGAGAATTGTAGCTATCTTAGAGCTACCCTTTCCACATCATAAGAAAAGTCTTCAATCCTTCAGAGGAAAGATTAACTTTGTTAGGAGGTTCTTTCCTAACATTGCAGATTTATTAAAGCCTTTGACAGCCATGCTGAAAAAGAGTTCAGCTTTTAGTTGGACCAAAGAAGGGAGAGTCAATTTCCTAACTATCAAAGAGGCCTTAATAGAAGCCCCTACTCTCCTAAACCCAAATTTTAGTAAGGATTTTATCCTTTATGCTTATGGGGGTCATGATGCTATATCTGTAATGTTGACCCAAGAAAATTCAAATGGATTGGAGTAGCCTATTGCTTTCTTTAGCAAAGCTTTAGAGGAGTATGAACAAAGATACTCTTTTGTAGAGAAACATGTACTTGTTTTGCTAAAGATCCTTAAAAAGTTTAGATATTTGTTGACCCATAGCAGGGTACACTTGAAAGTTACTCATCCAAGTGTCAAAGATTTTTTTCTTTCCAAGGACCTAAATGAGAAAAGAGCTGGTTGGATCACCAAGGTGATGGAATATGACATAGATATCCAAACCACCAAGCTGGTTAGAGGAAGAGGTCTTTGTGAGAATTTGGCAGAGGATGAAAGTTCAAAGAAATCAAAGCAAATAGATGCATCTCTGGTGGTGCATTCTATAGAAGAACAAGCCAAGGCAATAAGCTAGTTGCCTAATATGATCAATTACTTGAAGACAGGACAATGTCTTGCATGTTTGGATTCAGCAAAAAGAAGATACTATAGATTGCAATCTATTCCTTTTGTGCTGATAGATGAAGTGCTTTTTAGAAAGGATCACAATGGTGTCCTTTTGAGATGCATTGATTCAAAAAAGATAGCTAATGTCCTATTTGAGTTTCATGATGGACCTTTTGGAGGTCACTTTTCTCCTAGGACTACTGCTTTTAAAATCATGAGGGCTGGATACTATTGGCCATCTATCTTTAAGGATAGTCATGAGTATGTGAGAAAATGCATCAAGTGTGCTATGTTTGTAGGAAAAGAAAGGCTTGCAGCCTTACCCCTATAGCCAATCAGAACAGAGCAACCTTTCATGAAGTGGGGTATAGATTTCATTGGAATGATCAATCCTCCATCTAGTGCAAGCCATAAATGGATAATCACTACAACTACTTACTTCACTAGATGGACATAAGAAATTGCATTAAAAGAATCAAATGAGAATGCTGTATTAAGTTTTTATGATGAAATAATTCACAAATTTGGCATTCCAGATTCCATAATTTTAGATAATGCATTGGCATTCACAGGCCTCAAAGTCTCAAAGTGGGTAGTCAAGAATGGCATTTATCTAAATACCAGTTCAAATTATTACCCTTAGGGCAATGGCTTGGTAGGATCAATAAACAAGTACTTGATTAGGATAATCAAGAAGACTCTGCAAGACAATCAGAGAGATTGGCATACTAAACTTAGGTTTTCCTTATGGCTAGATAGAATTACTCCAAAGAAGATTATTGGGAATTCTCCTTATGTGCTAGTGTATGGCAAAGAGACAAAGTTGTCTATCTCAGTTGAATTTCCAGCTCTAGACTTGGCTACTTAGTATGCCCTATTTGAAGAAGGAGATCCCTTGCAGATCAGATATGCTCAGTTGATGGAGTTGGAAGAGATCAGAGAAAAATCAATGAAGGATATGGAGTTTCACCAGATTCAGACAAAGAAAAGCTTTGATAAAAGAGCCAAGGTCATAAATTTCAAGGTTGGAGATGTAGTTCTCAAATGGGATGAATTTAGATCCAGACCTGGTAGGCATACCAAATTTGATTCATTTTGGGGTGGACCATTTGTTATAATAGAGTGCAAGGGATCCAATGCTTTCCAGCTATCAAATCTTGAAGGAGTTCCCTTGCCTATCTCAGTAAATGGATTCCACTTGAAGCCCTATTTTGAGGTTAATCCCTCTCTGTAAATTATTGTAAATATGTTTTCTACTTTGTTTCCCTGCTTTCTAGGTTAGTTTCCTGCTTTTCAAGAAGTGCCTATGCACAAGTTTTGTCCCTCTATCAAGTTTTGTGCTCATTGATGACCCCATGCCTAATGGATTATGTCAAGGCCACTGGTTTTCCATGTCTAGCAGGCTGACATCGAGAAAAAATCACCAAAATGTTACCCCAATTTCCATGTACATGAAAATTTGGCTAAAGCCTATTCCAAAATTTTTGTTTTCACCCTGCCAGGCATCCCTAAAAACTTCATGGGTTTATGTCCTTCCTTCTGGTCTCTACAATTTGTTTCATTCCCTGGTTTGGTAATAAATTTTTTTAAAAAGTAGCCATTACCAAGAAAAACCCTGAAAACCCTAAGCCTTCATTCTAATTCCTTGTTACTTTATCAGCCACTTAAGTTTCAAATACCCATGTGTGCTAATTTCTCATTGGTCGGTCACCTATTCTCTTATTTCCTTGGTGGTTACCTTTTCCATTCCGTGACTCGGCAACTACATTCATTCTCTCAATCACTTAATGTTTCACAGTGACCACTAAATGTCTAGCGACTCAATGAGTAGTTAACTTCCCTTCAGTCACATGTTCGCTAAGAGATCCAGTGGTCTTTTTATGTAGGGTCCCAATTAAAAGATCTAATGGTTGTCTGATGATCTGAAGGGTTTGTGTCAGAGCATCAGATCTTGCGCCAACCATCAATTCCCTTTCAATGAAGCATTGCAGTACATCCATGGGTCCAATGCCATGTCATCCTATGTGGAAGCTCTTGATTGGTTGAGAGATGATAATTTGTAAAGAATGTCAGAGCGGGCCCGACAGATTGTGTCCCTTTTAATCCTACGGTTGGCACATGATCTCATGGTTTATGTTAGAGCCATGAGATTATGCACCAACCATCCATTTCACTTTGTTGTTAGAGCCTTGTGGGTGGGTCCTCATTTGCTGATGTGCTCATTTTCTATTGGTCCACATAGTGATGACTAAGAGTTGTCAGTGGGGCCATGTCAGAGCCTCTGTAGGGATGTCAGAAGGATGAAGATCAATGACTGGCATATCTTTGCAAAGAGGTTTTTTGACACATGTGATCTTGCTCCCACCATTCAATTTGCCAAATGTTCAGGTCCTATTAGTGGGTCCAATGTCAGGTCAGGATGACATGTCATCTTTTGATTGGTCAAAGTAAAGAGAAAATCTATGGGACCATGTTGCTAGGTATGCTGACTTGCTCAAAGGTGATTGGTTGTCATGTGTTGATGAAGACTTCCAGGTGGACCTATGTGTCAATGGGGTCATGACTTAATGAAGATCTACAATGGGCATATGATTAGAAGGAATATTTAAAGCACATGAGATCATGCACCCACTGTTAGATTGGAATCTCAGTTTCAGTGGGTCCATTGTCAGGGCTTGCCGAGGTGTTTGCTGACGGAGTGGTTGGAGCAAATAAAAGAATTCCAAGTGGCATAAATGGGCCCAAGCTTGAAAGGATTTCATGAGTGAGACAAGTCTTTGGTCGCGTGGTCACCGAATGACTTAAAGAAAGAAGGGCTCGAGATGGGTCCAAATATGCTGACATGTTGATTTTCTTGTTTCTCATTGGCCATTGACTTCCATGGTGGTTTTGACTTGTCAGAAGGGTTTTAAAGTTGTTTTCTCAGTGTATCATGGCCATTCATTTTCCAAGAAATAAAAGGATATCGATGGTCATGTTTTAAAATGACCTGCTAGCTGTTAAAATTTCAAATTCAAATAGTTCTAAGAGGGTTTTTTGCTAGTATTTGATTTGCAGGCCGCGATCGGTGAGGTAGTTCAGAGAATTTGTCTCCAGGACATTTACAGTTAAAGGAAGATGATGAGGAGGTCTGGGCGGCCGTCATGGGTCATTTCTTGTCTCAGAAAGGTACTAGTTATGCATTCATGGCAAGACTTTGTGCAGGAAAGTGGATGAATCTAGGTCCCTTGTCTATAGGTTGATGTAGTACAGGGATGGGCATGCAAACTTGAGGTTTGATCAGCCATAATGTTGCAGAGATATATTCATGATCAGACTTGGTTGAGTTAGGGTTAGTTATTATTGTAGATTATTGATATATATTGCTCTTTTCTTTTGACTTAATGACTATGATGTTTGATTGCTGATTCAATATTTTTTGTGGCTAGTTCACTAGTGGAAGAAGTAACAGGTGTTGATACGAGATGAAATGAAGTGACTGGTTCAATAACATTTATGCGAGGGGTGTCATCTCTGGTAACAAGAGAGGTTGAGCCTATAGGGTAAGCTCCAAAGGTAGCTAGATCTAGACTTGTCATAGAAGAACCAGCATGGTCCACTAAGGCAATATAAGGAACAAACTCATCAGACCCCACACAAGACCCATCAACCACGTCAGGATGGTTACTACAAGAATGAACCATATCCACATCCATATCATCATTAGATATACATTTTTCTCCCCAAAGAAGTGAAGTAGATTGAAGCTCATCTCCGATGTGAGCCATAGTGTGTATTGGTGACTCATCTATATCTATGTCTAAATTACTAAGCATGGGAGTATTTCAGGCATCTTCTCTATAGATCCACTCTTGAACAGCTTGTTCTTCTCTTTTGGCTTCAAGGATCACCATAGCAGAAGTGGAAGGTTTCCCATATGACCTAGGAGAAATAGGTATATAAGCAAAGGAATCTAGTTTATATTCACCCATACCAAGGCTCATCATCTTAAATGATTTCTTAGTAGCAACTAGAGATGTACTAGGATCATCAATAGGTTCATTGTGAGGAACAAATTTTTTAGCAGCAGCAAGAGCATTAATAGCAATAGTATGGTCTCCAAGAATCACAACTTCAGTGCCATTGTATGGAAATTTGACGCACTGATGATAAGTGGAAGGAACAGCCTGCATGTCATGGATCCAATGATGACCCAAAAGAATGTTATATGCGAGTGGGATGTCCAATACTTGGAAGCTAATATCTTTCGTGATAGGGCCCACTCAGACAGGCAGCGTGACAAGACCTTTGGAAGATCTTTCCACTTCATCATAAGCTTTTATAGTAATCTTCTTTTTAGAATCCACAACAAATTCTGACAAACCCAATTGTTGTATGACATTGAAAGAAACAATATTTAACCCTGCACCATTGTCTATCAGGACTCGACGGACTTAGGTATTGTAGATGAGAACTTCAATGTGTAAAGCCAAATTATGCGGATGAGCAATAGATATGTCATCTTCTGCAGAAAAGGAGAGAGATAGTGGAGATGAAATGTGGTTTACCATAGCTTGAAATTGATCTGGATCAATGTCATTGGGAACACGTGTTGTACATAGAGCCTCATCAAGAATTTCTCTATGCGAAGTGGATAACCGAAGCAACTCAAGGATAGATATCTGAGCCGATGTTTTTTGCAAATGTTGGACAAGATCATAGCTAGGGGTGGCTGAAGGAGCCACCTGTTTGGAAGGAAAATCTTGCTTGGGATTTTGCATAGTTTTAGGGACAATCTTGGCTTGCCCCCTAGTAATAGCATTCAGTGTCTCACTTCAGGAAGATGAACTACCATGTGTTTGCAAGACCAACTTTTTATTCCCATGATTGGCTTTATTATCATCTTGAGATCTCATCATTAGAATGCTCTCAACGGGCTCTACCATGTTGATCACAGGTGTATTAGAAGGATACGTGTAATTGATCTTAGCATCATGATTCTTCTTATGTGCTTGAGAGGTTTCCCACTTATCATGCTTAGGTAGAGGATCTTTGAAAGCTGTGTGATCAAAATTTTTAGTTAAGCCATCAGTGGAGATTGTGCCATTCTCAATAAGATCCTGAATATCATCCTTAAGCCTAAAACAATTGTTTGTTGGATGTCCCTTGTTTCTATGATAATGGCAGTAATGATCCTCTCTCCACCAATCAGGCTTATTTATCAGATCCCAATTACCAGGTTTATCAGGAAGTGTAAGATATCCATTGTCAACCAAAGTCTTGAGGATTACATCATAAGGTTCTGCCAACTTGGTATAGACTCGCTTTCGAAATGACTTCTTAGGCTTATCTGCATATTGAGGTTTAGGAGCACTATGAGCGTTGGTAGCTTCTTATTGTTTTGCTGCATACATAGCATTGGAAAGATTGAAAGCAAGCTCTTTAACTTTAGGAGCATCAACAACCCCATCATTAACAACATACTTGTTCTTATTCCAAGGTTTGTTCTTGTCTTTACCATTGCCTTTAGCATCTTTATTAATAACAATATCCCCTTTTCTTATAGCTACATCCTCAATCCGATATGCACTTTCAACCATGTCATGGAAGGAGGAGAATAGTTGCTTCCTTAGATCATAAAATAGCTTAGGCACAAGTGTGTTGATGAAAATGTCAATCTTTTCTCTTTCGGGTAGCTGACAAGGATATTGAGAATATAATGACCTCCAACATTGTAAGTAAGTTGCAAATGGCTCACCTTGATGTTGTCTTAGATTATCGAGATCTATCACAGTGACAGGTTGTTGGATGTTGTAAGAATAATGTTGGGTAAATCACTGAGCCAACTCATCAAAAGTCTTAAGAGGTGGTGTCAATTTTGCAAACCATTCTAAAGCTTGGCCTCTTAAGCTTCGAGGGAATAAGCATAGAAGATATGTGTCTTCATGAAGAAAGTCCATACTAAGAGCATAAAAGTGATGCACATGGTCATGGGGATCACCATTTCCATCATACTTGTCATATTTGGGAACCTCAATATCCTTAGGAAATGGGACCATGTATAGATCTTTATCAAAAGGAAGAGCACAAATTGATTCTACAAAAGAGACCTTTGGAGGCTCTCTTTCTAATACCATTTGGGTAAGGCATTGATTTGTCCAACACAATTCTTCTTGAAGGATTTCCAATTCAGTTGGTACTCTTTGTTGGACAATTTGTCTGACATCATAGCGGGGAGGAAGCTTGTATCCTCTAGAAGTCATATATTGAAAGTATTGATCGCCATTATGCTCTAAAAGCTTATGCATCATTTGTTGGAAATCCACATCTTGTTCACATCTCATAAGATCCTCACTAGAAATCTCATCATTAGCCTCTGCCTCATGTTGAGAGGGAGGAGGTCTAGGAGGTGAAGAAGGCATACCAAAAGTGGGTCTTGGAGGAGATCTTGGTGGTGTGTTGTTGCCATTGTTTCCATTGAAAAGAGATCTATGCTCATGATTACTAGTCTTAGGTTGCTCATGAAATGTCCCTCTATAAGCCATGAGCCTAGGAGCATCCATCCTTTGTTGATTGTGTTCTTTTTCTAAGCATGCTTGGTTATCCTTACGCTCAAAGTGTTCTTGCAAGAGTTGAATTTTTTCTTGTTCTGTCAAAGTGAGTGAGACACTATCTATGTTTTTGGGGGTCTTGAATGTGGAAAAGAGGAAACCTCCTTTGTACCATGGGGTAGCCTTAGAATCCTTAGATTGGTCAGAACTAGAAGTGTTGTTGCTAATGGGCGCTCATGATTGTCTAGTTGGAGAAGGTAACTGTGTATAATTGAATGGAGGATGACTCTCCTGCTCAAATTGAGACCGAGTTGTAACCGGCATGAAAAGAGATGTTGGTTGACTAATAGAATGAGACAAAGTTTCTCAGATTTGAGATAAGCAAAGCTAATAAAGATCACTTGTCAAAGTAGAACAATAGAGAGATGGCTCGTGAAAAGCGCTCAACCACTTACAACAATCAATTGACTAAAGCCATGTAGCGAGCAAGAAGCTCAATAAGCAAGTAGCTAGAGAGGTAACCATGATGCGACAAGTGATCAAGAGTAGCATTCATCAAGCTCAAATCTAATAGTTTTAGCTCATTTGTTTCAGTCTATAACAAGTTTGAGCATGCAGATAACGGACCAGCTTTAGGTAAGAATAGAAAAAGACACTCTACGACCGGTTAAAATGCAAGTTTAGAAACTCCAGATTGCAATAGCAACAAGATAGAAAAAAGGTTTTGGGTGACACTATTGCAGAGTCATACGACTCTATGACCAATGAACATAAAAATATTAGTTTTGAAGCATTTTAAAAGATCAAGTAAGTATATCAATAGATTTTTATCATGGATCAAGCACATAAGATAGCAATCAAGGAGTTCACCTATAAGTACTTACTTGTAAGTCCTCATCATGTCTTTGTGCTTTCTGAAAATGGGTCCTCATATTGGAAAGATCATGATGGTGATTTGTATGATTCAGATTTTGAAAGAAACTTTGATGAGTTTTGTGAACAATACCTTGATTATAATCCAGCTACTACTGTTGAGGAATATAAAATGCACCGTGCTGATTTGAAACGTAAATATTATAAGAATCCTTCCTCTAAGAACATTCATGCTGAAAATAAAGATTGCACTCTCAAGCAAGATCATATTAATGTTGAACCTTTGTCTTGTGATGGTTCCCTTCCATCCCCTACTTCCTCCAATGCCCATACATTTCCTAAAGCTTCTGAGTCTTCCAAATCTATCACAAATCCTTCATCCAACAAAGATCCTAAGGCTTTCCATGTGGTTCCCTATAGTTATTCTCAAGGGCTACCTCTTAAAGATACTCAAGCTAACCTTCACTTGGTTACAAATACTTTCAATAATGCTAAACCTAAAGAGCCTAAACTTTTAAATGCTATAATGCCTACTTCAACTAGTCTTTCAGCATCTCCTCCAAAGTCTTCCATACAATTCCAACATGCTTCCTTGTCCTTAAAAGTGGCTCCATGTCAAGATGACTCTAAAAATGATAAAAAATAAAATATAAATAAATATCAAGATCAGGAACCCTCCATATCATCCAATTCTCTTCATGATGTATCTTCTCCATTGCATGGTTCTTTTGATCCTCTATGCTCTTCCGCATTCATTCCACCATCTCCTAAGCAAGATCAAGCTACTACTTACACTATTGAGCTTATTGATAATCAAAATAACCTTACCACACTTGCGCTTTCCAAAGATGATACTTCCATTAAGGTTATTAAAAATGGTGTTGTTACTTCTGATGTAAAGCCTATTGAAAATCAAAAGAAAGTTGATATGCTTATGCTATCCAAAGATCCTTGTCAAGATCAAAGTCTTCCATCTTCTTGTTCTACCACTCCATGTTCACTTCCACTTTCTACTCTTCCTAAATCTTTGCAAGCTACAAACAATCCTATCAAAGAAGGTGCTCCTATTCAAGATGTCCAAGATCTTGTTGAAAATTCTAATGCTCACTCTAAAGATGTTGATATCCTTGGTTGTGATATAGATGTTGATGAACTTATTGATTATCTTTTTGTGTCTTCCACTTCCATCCTTGGACCTCTTCCACCATTACTAAGGGCTTCATGTCTTCCTTCCATCTTGGGTCCTTATGTCCCTTCACTTTCCCCTTCTAATTCTCTTAATTCATCATCCATCTTGGGTCCTTACATCCCTCCATCTCCTATCTTTCCTCAAGATCAACATAGATGCATACCCTTGAATCCTTTTCATCCACCCACCCATCTAAACTAGTCATATTTTCCTCCTTCCACAAGTCCCAAGTCTTTTGGAAGTAACTTGAATGTTCAATATAAAAAAAAGAACCAATACAAGAATTCATCAAAAAAAGAAGATCACCATGTCTCCTCTAATCGACATGGGGGCATAAAGTCAAAAGAGATATCTAAGAAGAAAACTACAAGACAAGTATGGGTTCTAAAATCCATCATTGAAGATATTCTCTCTAACACATCAAAAGAAAATAAAAAGCTTAAAGCTATATGGATTCCAAAGTCTCTCTTGAAAGAGTCTTATGTTGAGAAAAAAGTGAAGTTGACATTCAAGATTCCAAAGGCTTCCACTTCATTTGTTTTCAAAAATATTTTTCCATTCCATGCGCTTAAACTGCAACCTCTACTAAACAATCACCATATTCCTTCTTGTATTCTTTCATTCACATTTCCTCCATCCTCTCGCCACCCTTCAAGGTGTGTGTTGATGTTAATCTTGCCTTCCTTTTCATCTACTCTTTCACATAAAACCTTATCCTCCATTTTTTCTCTTTCGTCTTCCTTTCCCTTCATCATCTTTGAGCATATCATTTTGAATCCTTGGAATATCATGATTTATCCTTTCAGGGAGCATTATCTAAAAAGCTTGCCTTCTTCCAAAAAATATAAAATTATAAAAATTCAAAAAATTCAAAAAAGAAAGAAAAAATTGAAAAAAATAAAAAATGTGCTATGGTGAAAACCTGGAAACAGGCACCTTGGTAGCAAAAGTAAAGAGAAATAAATTCATCCTATGGTGAAAACTAGTCCCTTGTGGTGCCTTGGATAAGTACCATGATGAAAACCTGGCAATCAGGCATCATGCATAGTTCTTCTACATGTTTCATCCATTCCATTCCATCTTTGATCTTGATAATGTTGAACTATACATGAACATTTGGCTATCTTGTGAGCTATCTTACGATGATCTTGCTTTCATTCCTTTCATTTTTAGCCTTCATATCTATTTTCCTCCATTCATTCTAGCCTTTTGCTATCCTTTTCCCCTTTGGTCTTGATCTAATATAACAAAAGAGTAAACACGATGCTATGAAGCCTCTTGACATGTCTACTCCTTTGGACTGCATCCTTCCTTCTTTTACAGTGCACTTTTGTGACTTATCCTATGCTAGCCTTTCATTTCTTGTCCAAATATGCTTTACATGACAATTTTTTTTCCTAGCTTGGGTATTCTTGAGGAGTTTGACCTTGAAGATTTCTTCCCTCTGTTCACTTTCATTCTCCTTTCCTCCACCAGCTTGCTTATCCATTTTGTTTTCCACCTTGCTAGACATTGGGACTACATGATGTGATCTTACTTGGAAGTTTGATGCCTATTCTATCTGGGGGCATCCTTTGTATATATTTTATTGATCCTAAAAAAATGCAAAAAAAATTCATATATGATGCTGAAAACATCTTAAAAAGCATAAAAAGTCCTGAAAAAATTTCAAAAAAATTAAAAAATTCAAAAAAAAAAAGAAAATGTGCCATGGTGAAAACCTGGAAACAGGCACCTTGGTAGCAAAAATACAAAAAAATTAAAAATTCAAAAAAGAAAAAAGAAAAAATTGTAATAAATCCAAGTGGTGAAAACCTGGAAACAGGTGCTACTTGAGGCCTTTGCACCCCTATTTGTTAGCATGCGTCCTCGACACTTAGCCACTTTCCATCATGCCTTGACCTTATTTGACTTGGTCTGGAATTGGTCTTTTTCTTTGTCTAAGGGGCATACCTATTAGCATAGGTCTTTTAGGTGCATTTGTCTCTTGGGGCATTTCACAACAGGTGTTTTTCAACACCACCCCAAATAGTATTTTTCAACACTACCCTTGCGTCGAGTGTTTCTTAACACTTATCAGATGTCTTACCCTACAGTCTAGTTTGATGCAATATTTTTCATTTGCAGATGCGATGATCAGAGTCTGACTCTATGACCAACACACACGCACTTAAACAATCAATTCACTTGATATATGTTGACTTTATTTTTCTTTGTGTGTTGTCTATGAGGATTTCTTTGATGAGTGGTCTCTACCTGAGAAGTTTTTGATGATGCATAGCTAGAAGACTGAGGGAATGAGAACATGTTTTATTTCTTTATCTGCTTGTGGGTATATTTTGTTGATCCTAATTGTCATGAGCATTTATGCTGGTCTTACTTGACACTATGGATTGAAAAGGTATTATCCTTGATTGTTTTGCAAGTGCATGCTTCCAGTTATCCTGACTTTCATGTGTCTTGATACAAGCATAATCTCACCATATCAAACTTAGGTAATCTCACCACATTAGTCATCTTGACCTCCATGTCTTTGATGCCTAGCTGGGATTTCCACATTTCTATCTGATAAAGATCATATTCATATCCACATAGTTATGCTAGTGTGCATTGTATGATCTTACAACGCTACCAATAATGCTCGATGATGATAATTAGATTTCTATAGGCGTTGTGACCTTGCAAGTCAACCACTTTCATAGTAGCTTGCATTCTTAGGTTCATCATAGTTCATTTTTTTCATCTTGCATATGGAGAGAGCTCTCATTTTTATCATCTATGGACTAGTTGGTCAACTGTGCTCATTTTCTGATTCTTCTTGATCATATCTTTCATTTTTGGTCTTTCATGTCACATCATTTTCTATCCATTTTGGACTCAAAACTAAAATCTGAGTCGCGTTTCCAAGTTTTCTCATTCTTATAGGTAGTTGACTGATCTTTTGAGGCATAATTCTTCAATCTTTGATGGAATTTCTTCCTTTCCATGTCTTTCAAACTTCTAGTCTTTCATTCACCCCTTTCGCTTCCTCTCTCTGAGGTTTGACTTAATCTTTATCCTTTATCCTATATCTTTCCCAGTGCAAAAGGGGAGATGTATATATTGTATTTTTGGAGCTTTTGAGCTCAGAGTT
This sequence comes from Chamaecyparis obtusa, assembly GCA_027943335.1. NCBI lineage: Eukaryota > Viridiplantae > Streptophyta > Pinopsida > Cupressales > Cupressaceae > Chamaecyparis > Chamaecyparis obtusa. The sequence continues at coordinate 172,398 of BSBK01012736.1, forward strand.
GAACAATTATAAAAGAATTTCATTTTTCTTAAGGTTCATCTATGGTATCCTTTCTACCCTCTGGCCTATATAGTTGTAAAGTTCCTGTTGCCCAAAAAATTTCCCTATCATTCATTTTTGGCCACAGTCCTTTTTTCTAAAAAATTATTCAAAATGTAAAAAACCCTCTGTGTTTTCTGCCTTTTGTCTGAAAACTTAGGATGTTTTCGACCTCCTGCATTTTGCACTTCCTCTTTGGCGTCAACATTTTTTATCTGTGCAACTCCGACCAATAGGGCCCAGTTGATGGTTTTCCAAGAACCACTAGCGGTCTGTTGCATGATCACATAGCCCCTTTTTAAGCTATGCAAACATGCGACAAACCATTAGCCATGCTGATATAGCTTGTAGTTTGGCAGTGGGCCCTTGGTTGGTGATGTGCCCGCTTCTCAGTGGCTGGCTAGTGGTGATGTGTTCGGTCAGCGGGGACTTCGGCAACTGCTGGTGGGTCCGTGGGAGGTGATGTGTCCATTTCTTAATGGTTGACAAAGGTTTTTTCAGGCCTAGTAACATGTGGCCCCGTAGATTCAAAATCTATGGTGGTCACATGTTCGCATGGGATCTTCTGATCCCATGGGATCATGTGACCACCGTTGGATTCTTTGCTATTTCTGGATGGGGTTTTCATGTGTCCAGCCCATGTGAGTTTTTAGTTGGTCCACATGGTTGGTAGGTGACTATTTTTTGCGGGCCCAAGCATCTATGTGGCAAGCGGAGGCAGATTCAGTGAAGCTTGTCACGTGATCGCATGAGGCCTTTTTTAGCTCATGTGATCACGTGACCAATGTTATTTTAAAGTAGAGTGGGCCCGAGGTTGGTAAACGGTGTGTGATTGCATAGTTAAGAGTTTTCGCATGGTCACTGGATGTGGCCGGGGTTAAGGAGAAGGTTAAGTGACTTGGCGACTAAGAAAAAAAATGAACTCAGGGTTAACTTAATGTTAAGTTTGCAGTAAGGCTCGAGATGATTCCATGGATGCTGACATGTTGGTATGCTCACTTCCAATTGGCTCTTGACTGGTGATGTGGACTTTGACCATTCATAGGGGCTTGCAACTATTTTGGGGATGATCCAGATCATCCGATTTCCTAGAAAAAATGTGATCAACAGCTGAGTTTTAAATGAAGAATTGGTAACCGTTGGGGACCAAATTTGAAGTCTTCTATAGGGGTTTTCACCAGTGTTGGAGCTAGTTGATGTGTGTGAAGCAGAGATAGGTTCTAAGAGGCTTGTCACATGATCACATGAGGCTTTTTGAGTTCATGCGATCATGCGAGCAGTACTATTTCAAGGCAATGTGACTATTTTTCACAGGCTTTTTTCTAGCGAGATGTTTGTAGTGGCACGGTAGCTCAAAGAATTTATGTTGCTAGGACATGCATAGTTAAGGGAAGATGATGAGTAGGTCTGAGTGGCCATCGGGGGTCATTTTTTGTCCTGGTAAGGTACCAGTGTGCATTCATGGCATGAATTTGTGTAGAAAGGAATGATGAATCGACGTTGTTTATCTGCAGGCATGATTCAGTACAGAGATGGGCACGCAAGGAGAAATATCTGATCGGTTGAGATATTTGTAGAATTTTTATGATCAGATTTTGATAGCTAGGGATGATTATTATATTGTAAAATCTGTAACCCTAGTTAATTTTGAGATTCCTACCTGCGTGTAGTTGAGTGATGTATATAATATTTTTTTTGGAGCCTTAGTGGGAAAATTCATGTTTTGGTAAAAAAGGAAGTCTCTTTTCTTGGAAAACTATCTGTTGCATTTCTTCCTGTTCTCTAGTTTTCCACATCTTGTAAATTCTCATTGATAATACAAATATTACAAAGTATTCTATGACATTTTTTTTTGTCCCTATGCTTCGTTGTTTGGCTTATGTCTTCTTGGATTGAAGTTTATGAATGCTTTCAGTGATACTTAGGGTTCTTGATCCCCTTTACTTTCAACTTACATGTGCACTACTATGTTTGATCTATTATGAGTGAGTTTGTGGGTATTCTTCAGCCCCTGTCATTCTGTCTCATTCCTGTGTCCTTTTGCTGAAGAGAATGTCTGCTTGTAGGTCATAGGTTGTGCCTAGTTTTTTTTAGGTCCTCTTATAAAATACTTATGCAAGCCTATTCAGTAAGCTATGATCTCCCAGACCTAAGCCTCTCACTGGTTTCATCCCTCTATACTGAGATCCAAACCCTAGATTTGGTGCATCACCTAGTAAGTAGATTTGCTTTTCTTGTTATTTCCCTTTCATGCATTCCTTCTAACCATTTCCCCTCAAAGTTTACTTTCCTATTTAAGAGAAAATCAACTTTTTTTATCCAAGAGGAACTAGCCTAGAATCTTGAGGTCTCATCTCGGTTAGCAAAAGGTCCCACAACCTTGAGATGATTCCCATGTTATACTGAATTATCAAGACTACGAGAGCTTGAGATCAGAGGCACAAATTTAGTGTATAACATTTTTGGCACACCCGATGGGGCAGGAAAGAAGTTTTTTTGTTGAAGATTGTGTCATCTTTGATATGCAAATTGCATAATATAGACCTTTAGAGGTTGTTCTATCAAGTATATCTCGCGACTCCACTGGTTTCAAAAGATTTAGGCCAACCTTGTTTAAGGTTTATGAGAAAGATCGAGACTAGAAGCTCAAAGCCTACTGAATTTTCAGAGTTTCCCTTGAAAAGAAGCTACAAAGGTAGGTCAACTTAGAGAGAATCTCCTACAAGAAGACTCCAATCTACACCTCCTAATACTTCAAAGAGGAGACCTTTCCTCCTTCATTTTAGGAGAAGAGGGAGATCTCTGACCAGAGATCTAGAAGAAGAAGAAGATCCAAATCTAGCAAATACAGCTCATATAGTTTTTAATCTTTAGGTTACACCCCCTACAATGGCTAAAAATTTCACCTTTGCACCTTTCAAACAAGGGAGCCCATTAAATTTTGTACTGCATCATGATGTACCCTTGGTTGCATTAAAGAGTATACCTAATTTCACAGGGGAGGGACAGACAACAGCCTTTGAGCACATAAGAGATGTGACCACCATTTGCAACATACAGAACATTACTTAAGAGAATGTGGCCACCAAATTATTAGTAGCATCTCTAAAAGGTAAGGCTCTAGAGTGGTTTAGGACTTTAACTATTGGTTCTATTACTTCATGGGATGAATTAGGGGATGCATTAAGAAAGCATTTTGAGGATAAATCAGATAATTTATCTCTGGTTGAGGAATTAACAACTATAAAGAGAGACCCTCAAGAGAAAATGATAGATTATAATAGTAGATTCCTTAAAACATGGAATAGAATCTTAGTCTCTATAAGGCCATTAGCTAACCATGCCTTTCTGTACTACTTGCAAAGTCTAAATAAAAAAATTTATGTCATGATCCAGTCTATGGGTGGTATGACTTTACCCCAAGCCTTTGACACTATTGTCAGGGCTAAAAATTATTTGATCCAAGCAGGCATGATATAGAGAAGACCTCCCATGCCTATCTTCCCTAGTCTTCAGCCCATTGCACCTATACAAGTACCCCTACTTACCCCTATTCCCACAATATTAGCACCTCAAGCTAGTACCAGTGGTTAGGAACACGCTGCAACAAATTTCTCCCAAGGGTTGCAAGAGGGGAAGAGTAGTCAGCAAACTAGTATACAAGAAATGGAAAACTTGCTGCAGACTCTAACCAAAGAGGTCACAAACTTGAAGAAACAAAACCAAGGCATTAGGCCACCCTTCCAATCACAAGGCCAAAGTCTTAATCAGTAATACCAAAATCAAGGACAGCCTTATCAACAAAATAGGCCACCATACCAAGGAGGCTATCAAGGGCAAAGACAAAATTTTAATCAAAGACCATTCCAATCATATAACCCTGCACCTCTTAATTCTGCAAATCTAGTTAGGGATATGGTTCCTAGTCAAAACAATATGGCCATGGATAATGAATGGTTTTTCCCTTGCAATCAGCCTCACAATCAGGCTATGTATTCTAATGGATGGATGAACCAAGCACTAATGGTTCAAAGTGCTTTGTAAGCTCAAATAGAAGCTCCATCTAGTGGGACAGCTTCTCAACAAGAAACACAAGAGAATGAGACTACTCTTTTCAATTGGGAGCAACCAAATTTGAATGGAGTCAATGATGAAGCTTCTTTTGTTTCCTACACAAGAGCAAAGAGAAGAGCCCAAGACATGGAGAGAGTAGATTCTAGTACTAAGGCCACTACATCTATAGAGCCACTGCACCAAGTTTCCCCCATCACATCTAAGGAGGCCCTTGTCATCACAAGTAAAGGAGGCCAAGTTCCAAAAGAGGCATAACCCATCATAGTAAAAGCACAAAAAAGAGTACACACTGTGGCACCTTATAATATTGTAGACAACATGAAGAAGGTGAATGTCACCATGTCTATGTGGGACTCTTTGTCTATTCTAGGACAACCTAAAATTTTGGAGAAGGCCATGAGAGAGGCAGCAAATCCTCAACCTGCAAAAGAAACTACAAAACTAGTGTTGGTCAACACTGATCAAGGAAAGGAGACTCCAACTAGCAACTCCAAGGCCAATACCATGCAAGGTAGGAATTTAAAGCCACCTCCCTTTTACGTATCTTTAATTATTGGGAAATATTTAGTGCATAATTGTATGGTAGATAGTGGAGCTAATAGCACTGTAATGCCCAAGAAAGTGGTTGATCAATTAGGACTTAAATATGAACCCTTCCAAAAGAAGGCTACACAACTTGATGGATCCTCAATCAGTACTATAGGTGTGGCCAAGGATACTAGTCTAATTCTCCATGCTAGTCCTAATTTTTCCATTCTCCTTGACATATATATCATAGATCTCCTTGCATTGTTTGCCATATGTCTCTCAAGAGAGTTCACAGCCAAGATAGGAGGTTATCTTTCTTCTGACTAGTCTCACATGCTCTTTCATACAAGGTATGGTACCAAAGTCACCATTAAATCAGAAGCCTTAGCAATACATCATATAGAGCCATATGTGTCCAATTCCATCAATACTAATTGTCCTATATTTGATGACAATGATTTCCCAACCATTAGTGAAGCAAGCACCAAAATAGAGAATATCCCTGATATTCTCCTAGATGAAAGAACTTCAAAAATCTAAGAGAGTCTTGTTTGGGATTTTGGTTTGGGGAGTTATCTGATTCAAGAAAGTGGAGCCATAAAACCAATCCTTCTCAAAGAATACACTGATCAGGATAGTCAAGTCTGGGAACTATTTTTTGATGGAGCTAGAAGTAGACATGGTTCCGGTGGAGGTGCTATGCTAGTGTCCCCAAAAGGAGAAAGGTATTATACTACCTTTAGATTCAGTTTTTCCTACACCAGCAACATTGCAGAGTATGAAAGTCTGGTTAATGGACTAGAATGGGCTAGAAAAAGAGGGCTTAAAGCGTTAAAAGTATATGGTGATAGTGAACTTGTTTTCAGCCAAGTAAGAGGGATGAGTGCAACCAAAAATGATGTCATGAAAGCATACAAACATAGAGTTTTGGATGCAATTAAAGATTTCCATGCTTTCAATATTGTTGCTATCCCTAGAAAATTAAATCAAAATGCTGAGGTTAGCTGGTATTGGATCTCAGTTTGACATCCCCAATAGCATTTCAAAAGAAGTAGATCAACAACACATCAAGATTATTGTCAGACCTTCAATTCCTGATAATAATATTAGTTGGCAAGTGTTTGACAGTGATGAACAAATTATGCATTTCTTGTTTGAAGAAGATGTCTTTTCAAGGCACAATCAAAAGAGGTTATCACAAAACTATGGTGATCGAGTGATGCAACTTAGACCTAATAAGATGCCTAAAGGTCTTGTCACCTTAGAGACTATCTTCAACAAGGATGATGAAGTCAAGAAAAATAAAGCTGGCCTGGTAGTCCAACAGGAACATTGTGCTGAATTAGAGTTGGAACCAAGTAAGAGCCTACAATTTGGAAAAGTAAACACTAATTCAGAAAAGCAAGCTTACACTAAATTATTCAAAGAATTTAGTGATGTTTTTTCATGGAGGTATGGAGACCTCAAGGGTTTTGATCCTACCCTTGCTCAGCACACTATTGAATTGGAGCCTAATTCTAAACCAGTAAGGAAAAAGTAGAGGCCTATTAATCCCAAGTTTGAACCACTTATGCATAAGGAAGTACTCAAACTAATAGAAAGTGGCATCATCTACCCCATCAAACATACTAGTTGGGTTTCCAACCTTTTTCCTATCAGGAAGAAGAATGGGGAGCTGAGATTATGTGTTGATTTCAGGGATTTGAACAGAGCCTCATTAAAAGACCGCCATCCACTACCCTCTATGGAACAAATTCTACAATGTATCTCTGGATCTGAGAGATTCTCATTGTTGGATGGCTATTCAGGATACAATCAAATCTTAGTGAAAGAAGAGGATCAATATAAGATTGCATTTACAACCAAGTGGGGAACCATGGCATATCAAATGATGCCCTTTGGTTTGTCAAATGTAGGTGCTACATTTCAAAAGGCAATGGATATGGCCTTTAAGGGCCTCATGTACAAGTTTGTGCTGGTCTACCTAGATGACATAACTATCTACTCAAAGCATGTAGTATACCACATCAGACATTTGAGGTAGATTTTTGAAAGATGCAGAGAATTTGGGATATCCCTTAATCCCAAGAAATGTGTGTTTGCAATTCATGAAGGAAAACTATTGGGATATGTAGTATCCAAAGAGGGAATTACAATGGATCCTGAGAGAATTGCAGCCATCTTAGAACTACCATTACCACATCACAAGAAAGGTCTCCAATCTTTCATAGGAAAGATTAAATTTGTTAGGAGATTCTTGCCTAACATTACAGAGTTACTCAAGCCTTTGACAGCCATGTTGAGGAAAGGTTCAGCCTTCAGTTGGACCAAAGAAGGAAAAGTTAACTTCCAAGCTATTGAGGAAGCCTTAATAGAAGCTCCTGCCCTCCTAAACCCAAATTTTAGTAAGGATTTTATCCTTTATTCTTATGGGGGTCATGATGCCATATCTGCAATATTGACTCAATAAAATGCTGAAAGATTGGAGCAGCCTATTGCTTTCTTTAGAAAAGGTTTAGAAGAGTATGAACAAAGATACTCTTTTTTAGAAAAACACATTCTTGCTGTGGTAAAGAGCCTTAAAAAAATTCAAACATTTGTTGACCCATAGCAAGGTGCATTTGATGGTTACTCATCCAAGTGTCAAATAATTTTTGCTTTCTAAGGACCTAAATGAAAAAGGAGCTAGTTGGATCACTAAGGTGATGGAATATGACATAGATATTTAGACTACCAAGCTGGTTAGAGGAAGAGTTCTTTGTGAGCATCTGGCAGAAGATGGAAGTTCAAAGAAATTGGAATACATAGATGCATCTCTAGTGGTGCATTCTACAGGAGAGCAACCAAGGCAACTAGTTGGTTGTCTAATATGATCAATTATTTGAAGACAAGACAATATCCAGTAGGCCTAGATTCAGCAAAAAAGAGGTATTACAGGTTACAATTTGTTCCTTTTGTGCTGATAGATGAAATTCTTTTCAGAAAGGATCACAATGGTGTCCTTCTAAGATGTATAGATTCAGAAAGGGTTGCAGATGTCTTATTTGAGTTTCATGATGGAGCTTCTGGTAGCCATTTCTCTCCTAGGACTACAACTTTTAAGATCATGAGGGCTAGATACTATTGGCCATCTATCTTCAAAGATAGTCATGATTATGTTAGAAGATGCGTCAAATGTGCTATTTTTGTAGGGAAAGAAAGACTTGCAACTCTGCCCCTACAGCCAGTCAAAATAGAGCAGCCCTTCATGAAGTGGGGTATAGATTTCATTGGCATGATTAACCCTCCATCTAGTGTAGGACACAAGTGGATAATCACTGCAACCAATTATTTCACTAGGTGGACAAAGGTAGTTGCTTTAAAAGAAGCTAATGAGAATGCTATTTTAAGTTTTTATGATGACATCATTCATAGATTTGGCATTCCAAATTCTATAGTTTCAAATAATGCATTAGCATTTACAGGCCTCAAAGTCTCAGAGTGGGTAGTCAAGAAGGGCATCTATCTAAATACAAGTTCCAATTACTATCCTCAGGGGAATAGTTTGGTAGAATCAACAAATAAGAATCTAATTAGAATAATCAAAAAGACCCCGCAAGACAATTAGAGGGATTGACATACTAAATTGAGATCTGCCTTGTGGTTAGATAGAATTACTCCAAAGAAAATCATTGGTAATTCCCCATACATGTTGGTGTATGGTAGAGAGGCTAAGTTATCTATTTCAACTGAATTATCAGCTTTGGACTTGGCCACTCAGTATGCCTTGTTTGAAGAAAGTGATCCTATGCAAATCAGATATGCCCAGTTGATGGATCTAGAAGAGATCAGAGATAAATCAATGCAAGATATGGCATTCCATCAGAGTCAAATAAAGAGAATCTTTGATAAAAGAGCCAGGGTCAAAAACTTCAAGGTTGGAGATGTAGCTCTCAAATGGGATGAGTTCAGGTCAAAACCTAGCAAGCACACAAAGTTTGATTCCTTTTGGGGTGGACCATTTGTTATAACAGAGTGCAGAGGATCTAACGCTTTTTAGCTTTCAATCCTTGAAGGAGATGCCCTACCAATCTCAGTGAATGGTTTCCACTTGAAGCCTTTCTTTGAGGTTAATCCCTCTTTGTAGGTCCCTCTTGTAAATTCTTGTAAATATGTTTCTTTCCCTACTTTCTAGGTTAGTTCTTGTTTCCCAGGAAGTGCTTGTGCACAGGTTTGTCTTACTGGTTCAGTTTTATCTCTCCCCCATGTTTTTTGTGCTCAGTAGTGACTCCATGCCCAATGGATTGCTTTAGGGTCACTAGTCTATGTCTAGCAGGCTGACATCCTACAAAGGTCACCAAAATGTTGCCCAAAAATTTTTCCTATCATTCATTTTTGGCCACAGTCCTTTTTTCCAAAAAATTATTCAAAATGTCAAAAACCCTCTATATTTTCGGCCTTTTGTTCGAAAACTTAGGATGTTTTCAACCTCCTACGTTTCGCACTTCCTCTTTGGCATCAACATTTTCTATCTGCGCAACTTCGACCAATGGGGCCCAGTTGATGGTTTTCCAAGAATGGCTAGTGATCTATCACATGATCACATAGCCCCTTTTTAGGCTATGCGAACATGCGACAAACAGTTAGCTGCGCTGATACAGCTTGCAGTTTGGCAGTGGGCCCTTGGCTGGTGATGTGCCCACTTCTCAGTGGTTGGCCAGTGGTGATGTGTTCAGTTAGCAGGGACTTTGGAAGCTATTGGTGGGTCCGTGGGAGGTGATGTGTCCATTTCTTAGTGGTCGGTGAAGGTTGTTATGGGCCTGATAACTTGTGGCCCCATAGATTCAAAATCTATGGTGGTCGCATGTTCACATGGGATCCTCTAATCCCATGTGATCATGTGACCACCATTGGATTCTCTGCTATTTTCAGATGGGGTTTCCATGTGTCTAGCTCGTGCAAGTTTTTAGTTGGTCCACATGGTTGGCAGGTGACTATTTTTTGCAAGCCCAAGCATCTATGTGGCAAGCAGAGGTAGATTTAGCAAAGCTTGTCACGTGATTGCATGAGGCCTTTTTTAGCTCATGCGATCACATGACCAATGTTATTTTAAAGAAGAGTGGGCCCAGGGTTGGTAAGCGGTGTGCAATTTCCCAGTTAAGAGTTTTTGTGTGGTCATTGGATGTGGCCGGGGTTAAGGAGAAGGTTAAGCGACTTGCCGACTAAGAAAAAAATTGAACCCTGGGTTAACTTAATGTTAAGTTTGCAATAAGGCTCGAGATGGTTCCATGGATGCTGACATGTCAGTATGCTTGCTTCCAATTGGCTCTTGACTAGTGATGTGGACTTTGAACTTTCATAGGGGCTTGCGACTATTTTGGGGATGATCCAAATCGTCCGATTTTCCAAGAAAAATGTGATCAATAGCCAAGTTTTAAATGAAGAATTGGTAATTGTTGGGGCCCAAATTTGAAGTCTTCTGTAGGGGTTTTCACTAGTGTTGGATTCGGTTGACATGTGCAAAGCAGAGACAAGTTCTAAGAGGCTTTTCGCATGATCGCATGAGGCTTTTTGAGTTCATGCGATCATGCGACTAGTACTATTTCAAGGTAGTGTGACTATTTTTCACGGGCTTTCTTCTAGCGAGATGTTTGCAGCAGCGTGGTAGCTCAAAGAATTTATGTCACTAGGACATGCATAGTTAAGGGAAGATGATGAGGAGGTCTGGGTGGCCATCGGGAGTCATTTCTTGTCTTGGCAAGGTACCAGTGTGCATTCATGGCATGACTTTGTGCAGAAAGGAATGATGAATCCAAGTTCTTTATCTGCATGCATGATTCAGTACAAAGATGGGCACACAAGGAAAAATATCTGATCGGTTGAGATATTTGCAAAAATTTTATGATTAGATTTTGATTGCTAGGGATGATTATTATATTGTAAAATTTGTAACCCTAGTTAATTTTGAGGTTCCTACCTGCATGCAGTTGAGTGATGTATATAATGTTTTTTTTTGGAGCCTTAGTGGGAGAATTCATGTTTTGGTAAAAAAGGAAGTCTCTTTTCTTGGAAAACTATCTGTAGCATTTCTTCATGTTCTCTAGTTTTCCACATCCTATAAATTCTCATTGATAATACAAATATTGCAAAGTATTCTGTGATATTTTTTTTTTAATGTCCCTATGCTTCCTTGTTTGGCTTATGTCTTATTGGATTGAAGTTTATGAATGCTTTCAGTGATACTTAGGGTTCCTGATCCCCTTTACTTTCAACTTACATGTGCACTACTATGTTTGATCTAATCTGAGTGAGTTTGTGGGTATTCTTCAGCCCCTGTCATTCTGTCTCATTCCTATGTCCTTTTGCTGAAGATAATGTCTACTTGGAGGTCATAGGTTGTGCCTAGTTTTTTTTAGCCCCTCTTATGAAATACTTATGCAAGCCTATTTAGTAAGCTATGATCTCCCAGACCTAAGCCTCTCACTGGTTTAATTCCTCTATACTAAGATCCAAACCCTAGATTTGGTGCATCACCTAGTAGGTAGATTTTCTTTTCCTATTATTTTCCTTTCATGCATTCCTTCTAACCCTTTCCCCTCAAAGTTTACTTTCCTGTTTAAGAGAAAATCAAGGTGATTATCCAAGAGGAACTAGCCTAGAATTTGGAGGTCTCATCTCGGTTAACAAAAGGTCCCACAACCTTGAGATGATTCCCATGTTATACTGAATTATCAAGACTACGAGAGCTTGAGATCAGAGGCACAAATTTAGTGTATAACAGTTCCCATTGATAATAAAAACAATGTAGAGGTATTTTGTGACAATCCTTCATGTCCCTATGCTTCCTTACTTGAATTATCTCTTATTGAATCAAAGTATATGATGTTTTCAGTTATATCTTAGGGTTCCTAATCCCTCTCTCTTTTTGCAATTTTGTGTATTATTGTGGGTGATTTGATTTGAATGCTCTTGTGGGTATACCTCAACCCCCTGACTATTTGTCTCATTCCTATACTGAGTTGCAGATCTGAATGTTTGTTTTCAGGTCATAAATTTTGTCTAAATCCCTTAGGAATGCTATTGTTTGTGTAATCTTTTCTTTCCCTGAATAGCCTCTTTCTATTGTAGACCCTTCTATGAAATACTTATACAAGCCTATTTAGTGAGTTGTGATCTCCTAGACCTAAGTTGTTCATTATTTTCATCCTCTATACTGAGATCCAAACCCTAATTTCGGTGTATCACCTAGTAGGTAGTTTGCTTTCAGTCATTTCCCTTTCCAAGCATTCCTTCTATCCCTTTCCCTCAAAAGATTTACTTTTTATGTCTAGAAGCAAATTAAGGTAATTATCCAAGAGGAACTAGCCTAGAACCTGGAGGTGTCATCTCAGTTAGCATAGGTCCCACAACCCAGAGATGATTCCCTTGTTATACTAGGTTATCAAGACTATGAAAGCTTGAAACAAGGGTGAAAACTTAGTGTATAAAAATTACAATACAACTTGATTTGTAGATGTTCAGATCTATATTATGCTCATTCAAACCTCTGATCAATATATCAATTCTATTTCAACAATATTAAGTAATTTACTGTCTCTCAGTTATAGCTTTCTAACACTCAATAATCTCTATAGTTTGGTTCTCCTTAACTAGTTTGATCAGGGATGCATGAAGCTTGTTCACGCGAAATCTCTTTAGTATTCTTTCCTCTGGCATGAGTTTCATAATGAAACCCTAGTCGCTTAAATAGACAAGTAAACCATTTTCTTTTCATCCCTCAGATTTTACCACTTAATCTCCTTTATTGGTTTTGCTTCTTAAACTTTCCTTGGCTGATGTGTCAGTAACATGTTTCAAATCTATCCTTTAGATCTTCCTTGAATTTTTCTAGCTGTTGATCTCGTAAGAAACTTTATCTTTCACCTCGTGATCATACAATTTATAGCTAATCAACTTCTGGTGGCTAAACAAATCATTTAGTTCTTTTGTTCATGCTCAGTTAACAAAAAAATGTGTTGGTGAACACAAGCTTGGTTTATATTGTAATCGGTATACACTACATTGCTCAGTGTATACTAAAATGCTTCATTAACTGACAACACTACTTTGTAACAATTTTCTCCCAACCTCATAAAAGATTAATGCAACATAATCAAGTCAACAATATGAAGTCATAGACTCATCAATAAGTTACCAAGAGTATTCCTTATCCTCATCTATCATAAACATCTTCCTCCATGTAGATATCTGAGTTCTTCATCTTTCTCTTCTCTTCTATAGATGTGTTAGATGTTTGCAACTCCATGATAATTACTGTCAAAAATAGTTAAAATCAATGACAACATAAAACTGATTCAATTATCTTACATAATAATTTAGTGCTCGGTGATATCTAATCACTTGAAGTTCTTCAATCAAGTTCTCAATCAGTTTTAGTTCATCAATCTCTCCCTTTGGCATTGATGGCAACTCAAGAAATATGAAGTATAACATACACATACCAAACATATATTCTACAACTTTGTAAACAAATGTTGTAGCTTGGTAAGTTCTCCCTTAGATTAATATGTTTAATCACTACATTACATAACAACATTTCAATGTGCAGACTATCTTCTACAGATATGATCTTTAGCAGCTCTCAGGTTCCTTCTGTTTCTCTCCCTTAGATAGATGTTCTAGTATTCTCCTTGGTTATCATATTGTTTGTCTCTCCCTTTGACAAAAATACCAAAGAAACAAATAAACATACAACTCTATAGTAGTCAATTAACTCTCTGTTGTCTGGTGCATTCTCTGTATCTCTATATACTGATTAAGCCACTGGTTTCTCAAATCTTTCACAACCTTAGAAAAAAATCCAAAGTGTGAACTATGCTACATCAACATGAATGATGTTCTAATAAGATTAGGCTAATGCAACCTCCAGATCATATTAGTGACAGGTAGATAGGGGACGGACCCCAAGTATAGTCCTCAAGTATTCAAATATATCTTTCGGTAGAGGCTTTATAAATATGTCAGCAAGTTTCTCTTTAGATGTAACAAATTCTAGCTTCACTTGCTTCTCCTACACTTGTTCTCTTAAGTAGTGATACTTGATAGATATGTGCTTTATTTTAGAGTGCATCATTGGATTCTTTGAAATGTTTATAGCACTAGTGTTATCACAGTATATAATGACTGGCTCAGTAATTATCTCATTCATTCCCTCTAATACTTTCTTAATATATGCAATATTTGAATAGTTTATAGTAGCAACAAAATACTCTACTTTGGCTGTAGACTAGGAAATACAAGACTGCTTCTTACTTATCCAAGTAACAAGTCTTTCAATGAAGAAAAAAGCTCCTCCAGTTGTGATTTTTCTGTCATCCACATTTCCATGTTAATCAACGTCAGTGTATACTTTAAGTTCAAACTTGCCTTCCCTAGGACACCATAACCCATAATCCTCTATTTTCTTCAGGTATCTTAAGATTCTCTTTGTAGCAATCCTATGTGACTCCCTAGGATTTGTAGAAAATCTTGCAACAATCCCCACAGCATGTGCTATATCTGGTCTACTATGTACTACATACATTAACTTACCAATCATTGATCAGTACAGTGTCTGGTTCACCTCTATAGTTTCATCCTCTTTAGTACATTTTCAGCCTATGACCATTGGTGTTCCAACTGGTTTAGCATCTTCCATGCCAAATGTTCTTAGTACTTCTTTTATATACTTGGATTGTGTGATGAATATCCTCTCACTATGTCGAATAACCTACAGTCCTAGAAAGAAATTAATCTCTCCAAACATAGACATTTCAAACTCTTTTCTCATCTCATCAGCAAACGTTTTACATATGTGATCTTGACCTTCAAAGATAATATCATCCACAAAAATTTCAATAATTAGAATAGTATCATCAGTATCTCCTTTCATGTACAAATTATTGTTCTCACTAGTTCTAACAAATCCAATACTTAACAAATAAGTATGCAACCTTTCATACTAGGCTCTCAGTGTTTGCTTCAAACCATAAAAAGCTTTATGTAATCTACATACCATGTCTTTCTTATCTGGATCAATGAACCCTTCTGGTTGTTCTATGTAGACTTCTTCTTCAAGTATCCCATTCAAAAATGTAGACTTAACATCCATTTGATAAACTTTAAATTTCTTATGTGCTGCATAAGCCAGTAACATTCTGACTACTTCTAGTCTAGCAATAGGTGCAAGGTCTCACCATAGTCAATTCCTTCCTCCTATGCATACCCCTTGCAAACTATTCTGGATTTATTCCTTGTAACCTCTCCATTTTCATTCAGCTTGTTTATGAAGATCCACTTAGTACCAATAACATTCTTATCCTTAGGTCTAGGTACTAAGGTCCATGTCTTTTTTTTCTCTATCTTTTCAATCTCTCCATTCATTTCATTTATCTACTCCTCATTTTCCAATGCAACTTTAACATTCTTCGGTTCATATTCACAAACTAAGCATGTACCTTGTCTTGACTTACTTCTCATTTGTATGCCAGCTTTCTTGTCGCCAATAATTTGGTTCTAAGGATGGTGTCTTCTGAAAAATCTTTCCAGTACCCAATCTCTACTTTCTTGTTCATCCTATTCAGGTCCATTTGCTTGCTCGGTAGGTCCTTCCTGCTCATTAGTTTCTCTTTCCTATTCCTCGGTGTTGTTTTCCTGTTGACCGATTGTCACTATTTGTGGCTTCGGTAGATACTCTGGATGCTCAATATATGTGAATCTACCATAGTCTTCTAGTTGCTTTGTGATTTCTTCTACATTCTTGTCATCGAACTCATCAACCTTGACATTAACACTTTCTATCATTTTATTAGTAACTTTATTTAGACACTTATATGCTTTTCTTTTACTGGAATATCCAAGAAATATCCCTTCATCACCTTTTGAGTCAAACTTTCCATTTCTTTCATCTTTTAGAATAAATCATTTACTTCCAAAATTTTTGAAATAACTTATAGTGGGTTTGTGTCCAAACCATAACTCATAGGGTGTTTTGTTAGTGTCCTTCTTCAACTATACTTGGTTCAAAACGTAAATAGTTGTGCTAACTGCCTCTCTCCAGTATGTCTGAACAACATTTTTCTCTATCATTAGTGTTCTTGCATAGTCAACTATTGACCTATTCCTCCTTTTAGCAATTCCATTCTACTAAGGTGTCCTTGGTGCAGAGATCTATCTTTTAATACCATGCCCATTAAAAAAGTTATTAAATTCATCAAAAATAAATTCACCACCTCGGTCAGATCTTAAGGATTTCAATTCTTTACCAGTCTCTTTCTCTATTTTTTCTTTATACCACTTGAACATCTTAAATGCCTCTAATTTTTCTTTCAAGAACATGATAGTCATCAATCTAGTATAGTCATCAACAAAAAGAATGAAATATCTATCACCATATTAACTCTGAGTTCTCATAGGACCACATAGGTTAGTGTGAACTAAATCAACTATTTTCTTTGTTGAATAACCTTTTCTTTTGAAACTAGATTTTGTCATTTTACCTTTCTGACACTCATGACACATAACATGATCAGGCTTACATAAGTTAGGCAGACCTCTAACCTTTTCCTTTTTATTGATTTTAATCATGTTATCAAAGTTCACATGAAATAACATTTTATGCCATAACCAAGCATCTTAATTTTTCATCATTAAGCAAGAAGACTCATCATTGTTAAGATAAAACAAGTTGTACCTTTCAATTGTGCTCCTATTCCAACAAGTCTTCCTCCATCATCAAATATTTTTACTTCCTTTCTCTCAAAAGAAACTTGGTGACCTAAATTATTTAGTTATGCCACACTTAGAAAATTATAGTTTAGTCCTTCTACCCAATAAGCATTATCACATTGGATTCTATCATTTATCAGTAAGGATCCCTTTTCTCTAACCATGCAAGGTGTATCATTACCCATTTTTATAGATCCTCCATTATATTTCTCAAGATGATTAATTTTTTCTTCATCACCAGTCATGTGATGTGTACAACCACTATCAATGATCCATGTATCATTTTTATTAACCTTATAAATCAGTGCTATTTCTACATACCTTTCTTCTTCCTCAAAATCATCCTTCATAGCAACAAATAATACCTCTACATCATCATCTAAATGAGAATCAGATTCATTTTATTCTACAATATAACATACCTTTTTGCCATTTTCATTATTGTCTCGGTTGTCTTAGTTGTAGCATTGGTAACTTTTGTTGCCTCTTCTCCCATAGCTTCCTTCACTAGATCGGTCATTTTTTTATATCATCTTCCTTCCTATTTGGACATCTAGAAGCAATATGACCAACTTGTTTGAAGTTGAAACATGCTAAAGAAAATTTTCCTCTATATCTACCTTTTCCTTTAGGTAATCTCCTAGCCATAAGAGCTTCAAGCTCATCAAGTTCATCATCAGTATTTCTATCCCTATCATCCTTATTATTTCTACTACTAGACTTACCAATCTTTAGAGAAGTCATAAAAGAAGATTCAACAGTTGGTACAACACTATTATCATAGTTGTTCAGTTCAAATGTTGTTAGCTTTCCAATCAGATTATCAAGAGTGAGAGTACTGTTAGGTGCTGACTTATTTTCATGAATTACAGATATTCTGATGGCATAAATAGGCAATAAAGTCCTTTGAATTTTTCTTGTACCACAATGTCTTCATCAATAACTCCATCAGATGCTTTAATAGGATGGACTACCTCCTTTATTATGTTTGTGTACTGCACAATGTTTTCTCCTTCTTTCATCTTCATATCATTAAATCTTCCTCTTAAACTCTTAGCTCTGGCTCTCTTGACATTTGTATCACCACTATAAACTTGAGAAATTTTATCCCACATATCTTTAGCAGTAGTGCAATCTTTAATATCTTGAAACTCGAACTCTATCAGAGAAATAACAATCTCCATCATAGTAATGTTATGCTCATGTCTATCTCTTAGTTGATCCAGAGTCAAAGGTCCAGTGGATGGTCTAATGTATCCATTCTCTAATAGTGTGAGGGAAGAATTCCCAATTCTAGATATATGTAGTTTCATTTGGCTTTGCCATATTGTAAAGTTGTCCTTGTTCAGCTTTGGCACATCCCTCTTATACATTTTGTGATCTTTATGTTGAAGTCCTTAAAACTCTGTACTAAGCAACCAATATACTCTGATACCAATTTTTAGAATAACTGAGAGGGGGGGTGAATCAGGTATCCATTGTCCCAAATAAAAAATGTATAACCAAAAACAATTTAAATTTTTTTTTGCAGCTTGGTAACATATAATAATAATTCGTCTATGCTTTTACTGATTACTAGTTAATAACTTGTAGTAACTATCGATAAAATCAAATATTCAACATGTAAAGTATGATATCCAACAATCATCACAATCAACACATAACACAAGAAATTTAATGTGGAAACCCTGTAAAGGGAAAAACCACCTGGGACCGGCAATCCAAAAATTGTTCACTCATCTGAAGTGAGGTTGGTGAAGACCCAACCCTGTTAAAGGTTACAAAACATACTTTAAAGTGTGACCTTGTTAGAGGATTTAACACTAACCATTATCGTCCAACCATCATTCACTATGGGGTTAATAGGATAACAAATGTGCATTCTTTGAATGACATTATAAGACTTTCAAGTCTACTTGGTTAAGAGATTTATCTGATTACAATGGTTAAACTATAATAGTAGTTGATCTGATTACAATACAACTTGATTTGTAGATGTTTAGATCTATATTATGCTCATTCAAACCTCTAATCAATATATTAATTCTATTTCAACAATATTTAGTAGCTTATTGTGTCTCAGTTATAGCTTTATGATGCTCGGTAATCTCTGCAGTTCGGTTCTCCTTAACTAGTTTGATCAGGCATGCATGAAGCTTGTTCATATGAAATCTCTATAGTATTCTTTCCTTCAGCATGAGTTTCATAATGAAACCCTAGTCTCTTAAATAGACAAATAAATAATTTTCTTTTCATCCATCAGATTTTGCTGCTTAATCTCCTTCATTGGTTTTACAACTTAAACCTTCCTCGGTTGATGTGTCGCTAACATGTTTCAAATCTTTCCTTTAGATCTTCCTTGAATTTTTCTAGCCATTGATCTCATAACAAACTTTATCTTTCACCTCATGATCATACACTTTACAACTCATCAACTTCTATCGGCTAACCAAATCATTTAGTTCTTTTGTTCATACTCGGTTAACAAAGAAATGCGTCAGTGAACACAACCTTGGTTTATATTTTTCTTGGTATACACTACACTGCTCAGTGTATACTAAAATGCTTCATTAACTGACAACACTACTTTGTAACATTTTTCTTCCAACTTCATAAAAGATTAAGGCAAAATAATCAAGTCAACAATATGAAGTCATAGACTCATCAATAAGTTACCAAGAGTATTCCTTATCCTCATCTGTCATAACCATCTTCCTCCATGTAGATATCTCAATTCGTCATCTTTCTCTTCTCTTTTACAAATGTGTTAGATGTTTGTAACTCCATGATAAGTACTGTCAAAACTAGTTGATATCAAGGACAACATAAAACTGATTCAATTATCTTACATAACAATTCATTACTCGGTGATCTCTAATCACTTGAAGTTCTTCAATCAGGTTCTCAATCAGTTGTATTTCATTAGAGTCAACTATCCATGTTTTAGTGAATTGATGTGAAAAGATAATTAGATGCCTAGCTAAAGGATAATGTATTGTGGGAAGACAATCTAAATTCATAATGATTTATACATCTAGTTAGCATAATCCTAGGAAAACTACTTCTTGACCATGGGAGGTCAGAGAACATAGTTGAGATAAAAATTAGTAAACGTCCAATGACCATCTTCAGTCTTCTAAAGATTCATCTTTATCATCTTTCCCTTGTGGAGGGAACTTGAGCTATAGAATTCTTCAATCTCTAGTTCTTGACCTAATTTTTCTACTCCCTTTAGTTTCTTTGTACTTGGTCCTTTGTAAAGTACTATTGTCCATTCAGTCATCTATGGGCACTAATAGAAATTCCATTTATTTCTACAATTTTCTTTTGTGTTCAATAACAAGTCAAGCAGCTAATAAAGTTAATGATCTATCTTTACACCAACAAGTTCCCAACACTAAACGCAATTCAAAGACATTGTTTTATAGGATTAGGAATGTATAATTATCAAAACTGGTTGCATGAGTAGACAATTAAATCATAAACAAAATCTTCTAATTAATAGATAAGAGGAAGGATGTCCTTAATAAAAGTTATGCAACAAAACCTGCTTGATTTGTTGTGGGGTTTGAACTTCAGGGGCTAATTCATCTCTCTCTCTTTAGGATCATTTCCAACAGCTTCATCATCATCTATGAATATTTCTTCATGCTCTAAATCATCACCTGAAAACCAAATGATTATCTTCAGAGAAAAGTAAGTCATATCAGATTGAATTTATAGTTTGAGGAATCACCTCAAGATTTTTCAAAAAAGCAACAATTGATCATTATCTTCTTTAGAGAAATTATGTATGTGTAGTTGTTGAACTATATTCAAAACTTTGCAATGTAGGACACTCCACATACCTCTCTAGTGTCTCTTTACATTCTTCAAAATCTGTGACTTTTCTTGCAATGTAAAATAAATCATCCCATATATCAGTAAAAAATTCAATTTACTTAATTTTCTTCACTGTAATGAACTCCAGTATGAAATCAAATATTCCATGTTCATCATAGCTACCCAAATTTTTTTTCTCTATGTATATGTTAGCACATGCAAAACATTTCATGGCTTCATCATCTTTCCCTTAGTCTCTACAGTTCTTTTCATGTCTCTGGCATTAACCCTTAGTTCAAAAATTTAAAAACTAGTCGTTCCATAGACAAAACCCTTCTTTTTACCCTGACCTTGTTCTAATTTTGTGTTACTTTATTTAGGCCACTTAAAGCTCTAAAACACATGTGCTAAATTCTTAACCTCTTTCTCACATGATAGCGTGAACCTTTTTCATGCTATGTGATCGTGCAACTAAGGTTTTATTTCAGGCCCCTTTAAATATTTGCCGCTATGCTTAAGTCTCCTTGATTAATTTTTCCTAAGTCTACAAGCCCGGTGGTGCTTTAATTTTCCTAAGTCAGTGCCTTAATATTTCCTATGTTTTGGCCTTAATCTTTCCTTGGTCCATCTCTGACACCATCTTAATCCTACGGTTGTTGTAAGTTCATAAGGGTTTTGTTAGAGGCTTGCGATCTTACGACGACCATTGATTCTTTTTCATGATGTAGCTTTTCTAAGTGGGTGGGTCCATTGCCATGTTGGCATAGTTGGCATTCTCTCATTGGTCAGTTTGTTACTGAGATAAATCCTATTAGTGGGGCCTGCAGTGAAGGCTTTTCAATTTACGGTCGATGCGTGATCTCAAGGAATATTCCTACCCCATGAGATCATGAGCCATCCATTGATCTTGAATCTTTCTTGCACCTGTCAGTGTGATGTAGGAGCATCCTGGGTGTAAGAGCAATCTTGCATCACCCCCAAAAAAAAAAAATATTTCTATTTTTTATATTCAATAAGGGCTATTTTGTGCAGAGCTGCTATTTATGGAAAGTTACTATTTTTGGTAATTTTTGTATGTGCTTAGAATGATCTGATTTCTTTCTTGGAGGTTCATTTTGGTCATATAAGTCTGCCAGTAAAGTTTCATTGCCAGATCAAGTGTATATTGGAAGATATTGAAGATTTTTGATATTGACAGCATGGTACAGAAACTTTGAACTCAGTTTTGAAGGCTTTAGAGGCCCCGAATGAGGTCAAAAATTTTGGATGATGGGCACTTGCGTGGGTCAAGCTTGTAGAGCGCTTCATGGCATTTCTGAAATGAGGTTATAATAGCCGATCGGGTCAACTGGTGATGACTTATGGTCTTCAGAAGTTGGGCCACTCGAAATGGCAGAAAATAATTTTCTTCAAAATTTTTGTTCGGGTTTCAAAGGTTATCTTGAGCCGACTATGATGTAATAAAATGTAAAATAAAATAATTCTAAGTTTGGTCAGCCTTATTGGCTAAAATTCTGGAACCTTCCTAGGCGGTGGAAAATTGCCTATATAAGGAAGGCTGTATTATTGTCTTAGGCAGTTTAGAATAGTTCCGGGTAGTAGATCTGGGTATTGATTCGAGGCTTTGTCCTACAGAATATTGTAAGGGAATGCCCATGTGGCTTACATATTGTAATTCTAAAAGTTTGTAATTCCACATTTGTGGAGATAATAAGAAGCCAATTTTTTGTTCTTGCATATTATTGTTTTTGTTTCTCTATTTCTGTTATGTGTTTGTGGTATTAAGGGGAGCACCCTTCATCAAGTGGTATTAGAGTAGCAGTTCTTGACTATGTAAATAGATCACTGACTGTGAGGTAGTTTGTACCAGGACCATGGCTAGGGTTTCAGCACGCATCGTGAAAATGCCTCCACAAAGAGAACGTGGTGGAAGAGCTGGTGCTGTGACACCTGAGGTTAAAGAGCTGCAGAGACAAGTGTGAGCATTGTAAGAAGAGATTCACAGAGGAATGAATCTTAATGTCAGAGATGAAAGTGAGGATGAAGCTAAAGAAGAATATCAAGAAGGAGAAGCTAAAATTGTGAACCAGGAGGAAGAAAGACTTTTTCGGGTCATTTCTAAGATTGGGAAAAGACCTAAGATTGAGGTTCCTACATTTTTTGAAAATCTTAACCCAGAAGAATTGATCGACTAGATCAATGAATGTGAGGAATATTTTGAGTATGAAGATGTTGAGGATCCTGATAGGGTCAAATTTGTGAAGGCCAAGCTGAAAGGTCATGTGAAGATATGGTGGCAAGAGATTTAGTTGGAGTGAAATAGAAGGGGAAAGGAGAAAATCACGAGATGGGATCGGATGGTGGATAAATTGAAGTGACAGTTCATTCCTGTTGATTATGAGTTTGACCTACTGAAGAAAATGTAGAGTTTGAAGCAAGCAGGAAGATCTGTTCAGGAGTATACAGAGGAGTTCTATCGACTTCTCATCAGAACAGGCCATATAGAAGCTAATAAGGAGAAATTTACCTGATACCTTAATGGGTTAAGGCCAAGCATTCAGGAGGAGCTGAATCTAGTTCGAATGAATAGTATTGAAGAGGCATACCAGTTTTCCCTAAAAGTAGAGGAAAAGCTGAACAAGAAGTTTGAGAGCAGACAAAATGGAAGATGTCGCGGTGGATGATCTAGTGGATGGTCATATGGTGGCCGAAATAAAGATCTGAAAAAGAAGGATGAGGCTAGTAGAAATCAAAATCAGTGAGGAAATAATTCCAATCGCTTCTAGGATCAGAATAATAGAAATCAGAGAGGAAGAGGAAGAGGACAAGGATCTAGAAGAGGTGGCTTCTGTGGAACATGTTTTCACTGTGGAGAAGAAGGTCATAGGGTATTTGAATGTCCTCAATGCCAAGGCAGAATAGAAAAGAGAAATGAAGGCCAGGCCACAGTTGCACATGTAGATGAAGATGCTAGATCATCAAATTCTGAAGATGCTGAAAAAGGAGAAACATTGATTAACAAAAGAGTCCTGTTGAGTGGTGAGAATGAACCTGAGCAAAGGAGGAGCCTGTTTCACACTAGGTGCAAGTGTGAAGGTAAATGTTGTGATGTGATTATTGATAGTGGAACCACTGACAATTTGGTGTCAGAAGAGATGGTGACAAAGTTGAAGCTCAAAAGATAGAAACACCCACATCCATATCGGATTGCTTGGGTATAGGATGACCACAAGGTCATGGTCAATGAACAATACCTGGTGAAGTTCAAGATTAGCAGATACCAAGATGAGGTATTATGTGATATCATATCTATGGATGCATGTCATATGTTGTTGGGTAGACCATGGCAGTTTGACAAATGTGCTGTACATGATGGTCATGCGAATACCTATTTCCTGACAAAGGATGGAGTGCGACATAAGCTAAAACCATTGAAGGAGACTGAAAAAAAGGTATGTGGTAATATAAGGATAACTTTTGTTGATGGAAGAAATTTCCTAGATGGTATGATGCATGAGTATGTATGTTTTGCTTTAATTCCAAAAGCTGGTAAAGAGGAAGTAGAAGATGTTCCTGTAGAAGTTGCAGATTTGTTGAATGAGTTTCATGATATTGTATCTGATAACGTGCCTAATGGATTACCACTAGTTAGGAAGATCAGTCATCAGATGGACTTGATCCCAGGAGTGAGTTTACCAAATAAGACAACACACAGAATGACACCTACAGAAAGTGAGGAGTTGAACAGACAAGTACATGAATTGTTACAGAAAGGATTGATCCGTGAGAGTCTGAGTCCCTGTGCTATACTAGCGGTATTAGCACCAAAGAAGAATGGAGAATGGAAGATGTGTATAGATTCCAGAGCAATAAACAAGATCACAATCAAGTATAGGTTTCCATTGCCATGAATGGATGATATTATGGACTGTTTGAGTGGAGCTATATATTTCTCAAAGATAGATCTAAAAAGTGGATATCACTAGATTCGGATCAGAGAAGGAGATGAATGGAAGACTGCCTTCAAAACAAAGGAAGGACTGTATGAGTGGTTAGTCATGCCTTTTGGGCTAACCAATGCACCGAGCACTTTCATGCGGCTCATGAATGAAGTTTTGAAAGATTTTCTGGGTAAGTTTGTCATTGTTTACCTTGATAATATTTTGATTTTTAGCAAGACATTGGAGGAACATATGATGCATATTCATATGGTGTTTAAGAAGTTGAGAGATGAGAAATTCTTGATTAATTTGAAGAAGTGCAGTTTTGTGAAGAAAGAGTTAGTGTATTTGGGATTTGTAGTTTCAGCAGAAGGTCTAAAAATGGACCCAGAGAAGGTACAGGTTATCCTTGAATGGCCTACTCCAAGGAGTGCTACTGAGTTAAGATCTTTTCATGGTTTGGCTAGGTTTTATAGAAAGTTTATCAAAAATTTTAGCAATATTTGTGGTCCCTTGACTGAAACAATGAGAGGGGATAGAAAAGATTTTAAGTGGACTAATGGGGCAGAAAAGAGTTTTCAATTGTTGAAATAAAAAGTTACAGATCAACCTGTTTTAGCACTTCCAAATTTTAATAAGGTGTTTCAAGTAGATTGTGATGCTAGTGGTACTGCAATAGGAGCTGTTATGAGCCAAGAAGGTAAACCTGTTGCTTATTTCAGTGAGAAGTTAAATGATGCCAAGAGGAAATATTTTGTTTATGATCAGGAATTTTATGCTATAGTTCAGGCATTAAAGAAGTGGAGACGTTATCTACTTCCTAAGGAGTTTGTTTTGTATATTGATCATCAAGCTTTGCATTATTTGAATAGTCAAGAAAAATTGAATCAAAGGCATTTGAAATGGATTTAGTTTTTGCAAAGTTATACATTTGTTTTGAAAAATAAGAGTGGAAAGTCTAATAAGGTTGCAAATACTCTTAGCAGAAGGCAACTATTGCTGACAGAAATGCAGATTGAAGTGGTTGGGTTCAAGGAACTCAAGAATTTGTATCCAGAGGATCTTGATTTTGGTGAAGCTTGGAAAGCTTGTACAAAACCTGTTACTCTAGACAGGATGAAATGGTTGGATTTCATCATCCAAGATGATATGCTATTCAGAGGGAGTCAGTTGTGCATTCTACAAAGTTCTATGAGGGAGAATCTCATCAAGGAGAAGCATAGCGGAGGATTGGCTGGACATTTTGGTTGTGATAAAACCCATGGTTTGGTTAGTGAGAATTATTATTGGCCACAGTTGTAGCAAGATGTGAAGAAGTTTGTACAGAGTTGTAGAGTATGTTAGATGGGGAAAGGAGTGAAGCAGAATAAAGGGTTGTATCAGCCATTACCTATACCAGAGAAGCCTTGGGAGGATATCAGTATGGACTTTGTTCTTGGTTTACCAAGAACTCAGCGGGGACATGATTCAATTTTTGTGGTGGTTGACAGATTTTCAAAGATAACACATTTCATTCCCTGCAAGAAGATTAATGATGTTGTTCATGTAGCAGAATTGTTTTTCAGAGAAGTGGTGAGACTACATGGTTTGCCAAAGACCATAGTTTCAGATCGAGATACTAAATTTGTTGGACATTTCTGGTGGACATTGTGGAAGAAGTTGAAGACATATTTGAAGTTCAGTTCATCACATCATCCACAGACTAATGGACAGACAGAGGTGGTGAATAGAAGTTTGAGAAATCTGCTGAGATGTTTGGTTGGAGATAAGCCAACAGGATAGGATTTGATTTTACCACAGGCGGAATTTGCATACAATAATTCTATCAATAGAAGCACTGGTAAATCACCATTCCAGATTGTATATGGAAGTAGTCCAAGGAATGCATCTGAATTGAGAAAGATAGATAAAGGAGAAATAAGTAGTGCTGAAGCTGAGGATTTTGCAGAACACCTGAAGAACATCCATGAGGAGGTGAGGAAGCATATTACCAAGATGAATGCGTAGTATAAGGCTAAGGCAGATGAGAAAAGGAGGCATAAGGAATTTCAGGTTGGAGATGAAGTCATGGTTCATTTGCAGAAGGAGCAATTTCTGGTTGGTACATAAACAAGCTAAAAATGAAGAAGTTTGGACCATGTAGGATACTGAAGAAACATGATTTGGGAGATGCATATGAGGTAGAATTTCCTACTAAGCTAAATATTTCACCAGTGTTTAACATTTCAGATCTGACAGAGTATCATGAAGGAGGTGTTGAAGACGAGATCACAGCAGCACAGTGGAGTATTCTAGCAACTAGTTCAGACACTAAGGAGATTGAAGATATACTAGACAGTCATGTTGGCAGAAGCACAAGGAATAGGACATATGAAGAATATCTGGTCAAGTGGAAAGGATGACCTGCTGAAGATTCATCATGGCTGACAAAGGAGGAGGTTAGCCATCTTGGTTTTCCTCTGCACACCTAAGTCATGACAGGGTCACTTCTCAAATTACCCTGGGTGTCTGATGCAGGAGCATCCTGGGTGTAAGAGCAATCTTGCATCACCCAAAAAAAAAAAAAAAATTTCTATTTTTTTATATTCAATAAGGGCTATTTTGTACAGAGCTGCTATTTATGGAAAGTTACTATTTTTGGTAATTTTTTTATGTGGTCAGAATGATCTGATTTCTTTCTTGGAGGTTCATTTTGGTCATATAAGTCTACCAGTAAAGTTTCATTGCCAGATCAAGTGTATATTGGAAGATATTGAAGATTTTCAGTATTGGTAGCAGGGTATAGAAACTTTGAACTCAGTTTTGAAGGCTTTAGAGGCCCCAAATGAGGTCAAAAATTTTGGGTGACGAGCGCTTGCATAGGTCAAGCCTATAGAGCACTTCGTGGCATTTCTGAAATGGGGTTATAATAGTCGATCGGGTCAACTGGTGATGACTTATGGTCTTCGAAAGTTGGGCCACCCGAAATGGCAGAAAATAATTTTCTTCAAAATTTTTGTTCGGGTTTCAAAGGTTATCTTGAGCTGACTATGATGTAATAAAATGTAAAATAAAATAATTCTAAGTTTGGTCGGCCTTATTGGCTAAAATTCTGGAACCTTCCCAGGCGGTTGAAAATTGCCTATATAAGGAAGACTATATTATTGTTTTAGGTAGTTCAGAATAGTTCTGGGTAGTAGATCTGGGTATTGATTCGAGGCTTTGTCCTATAGAATATTGTAAGGGAATGCCCATGTGGCTTACATATTGTAATTTTGAAAGTTTGTAATTCCACATTTGTGGAGATAATAAGAAGCCAATTTTCTGTTCTTGCATATTATTGTTGTTGTTTCTCTATTTCTGTTATGTGTTTGTGGTATTAAGGGAGGCACCCTTCATCATAGTGGGACCTGGTTGCTGGCGTGTCTATTAGTGGGACCTAAAATTTGCATAAAATCTATGGTTTGTGTAATTTCTCATAGAAGTTGTTAGACCCATCAGATCTTATGCCAGCCCTCGATTTTACTTTTCTCACACGGCTGACAAGGGTGGGTCCTTTGATAGTCAAAGCTAATGTGCATGTTTCCCATTGGCTTAAGGGGTCGAGCTGTCAGTATTTCTTAGTGGGACCATTTTCCAGGTGGTGTAGAGTTGTTCAAATCTTATTGGTCGAGGTGGATGATGTAGCAAGGTGGGGTCAATGTCAGAAGGGTCAGTGATGAGGACAAGATCTACGATTGGTGTAAGTTCTCATGAGTTTTGTCAGAGCTATGAGATCTTATGCTTACTATTTGATTATAGGGCTTCTACCTGTTGCGTCCTATGTCACAGGTGACTGGGTAGGCATAGCGAATGGTATGTTGACATGTGGCATCTTTCCAAGCAGGCCCAGGGTTATCAAAAGGTCTAGCAGTTCGGATACAATGTTTGACAATTTTGATATATTACAAAGGTTCACTCATTCATGAAGAAAAGTAGCGGAGTTCTAAAAGGTCTGGCAATTCGGCGAAGGAAGGTCACCTAATCGCTAAAAATTTTAGCGGAGACATAAAGTGTTCTACAAATTGGCAAAAACCTTTAGTCACCAGTTCACTAAATAAGGACCAGATTTAGTTGTTTCCCTTTGATCGCTAAGTCATGGAGTTAGAGATGGGTTAAGGATTTCATTTCATGAACAGGAAAAAGCCTTGTCACGTAGTTGCTAGGAGAAAACCTGAGGGTAGCAGTTGAGTTAAGATGTAAAACCCATGAAATAAAAAGATCTAACAGCCACGATATAAAGTTGACTCAGATTCAAATATGGGTCACCGATTCATTGCTGGTGCCTTGGGACTGACCATTGTATTTCAAATTCAAATTTCTTGAAGGGTTTCTTAGGACTAGAAGGACTAAAATTCAATGTTTAAGCAGCTAGGGTTGGTGGAAATGATTTTCAAACTATTTTAGTGTGGTCCAGGGTGTTCTATGATCATTTGTAGAGATCTGTACTGTGTGGTTTTGTGCTTGAGGCATGTTGCAGGTGGCCAAACAGGTTGACAAATTCAGAATTCCATGATTTGTAGTACTTTCCCAGAGATCTGTCATAAGTGCAAATCTTTCTCAGGCATGCCCGACTGGTTTTCATCCCCTACATTTAATTTTTGACTGTTTCTAGTTGATCTGGTGGGTGAAACCCTAACCCTAGTCATTCGTAGCTTGTTGCAACCTATTTTGGGTTTCCAAGGTGACTAGGGGTATAAGTTGTAGCTTTTTTTTATTTTGTAAGGGTTCCAAAAAACTTTCTTTTTGGTCCCTGATTGTTGATGTTAATTTACTGGATAGGGAGAGCTTGGATTTAGGGTTTGTCTCCTTGCATTTTGTTGTTTGATAATGTATTGATCCTCCTTATTTTAATGAGAATACATTTGGATTCCAATCTCATGTTTGTGTATGTCTTCTTATTTTGTTCTTGAGCTCATAAATGTTAATTTCACAAAGTGGGTTATCATATGGTAAACAAAGAGTATTTTGAAATTATCTTTGAGTTCCTAACAAAGTTAGGAATAAAGTCTTTCAGGTAGTTTCAGTGGGTTCATAGCTAGATAAGGATTTGATGTCTTGATATGTGAGTGAGAAGGATAATAGGCAAAGCACTTATGCTGAATTCAAGTGTGTTTAAGTTAGGGTTCAGTTGATATATGTTATTAGGTGACTCTTTTCCCTTGGTTAAGGAACTGGTCTATTCTCTAGAGGTTGTTCATCATCAATCACACAGACACACAAATTAAATAATAAAATCTTTCAATCAATTAGTAAAGGACATAGTTGAATATTGTTTTGAGACTCCTTTGGAGAAGTGAGTCAAGGGTACACCTACCTGAGCATTAAGACTCAAAGTGTAGGAGGATCTCATTTTTTATCCTTGTTAATTGGCCCTCTTCCTTGTAGAATTTGAAGTGGTGATAGAGTCAAAGTTGTATTAAAGTTATCCATCAAAGTATAAATCTACAAGTTGAAGATCAAAGGGAATGTTAGTCCATTTTCCAGTTATTACAAAAAATCTTATGAAAATGGCCTATTCTATCCTTGCTATGTTTTGTGTTGCTGATTCTCCAAGTCTTCTGGTGGTTGCATCTTTTATTCGGTGACCTGGTGACTGTTAGTCATGTAATCTCTTTATGTCTAGTGGTTAGCGGCTAGCATCTAATGACCTAGTGAGCGGTTAGTTGTGTAGTCACTGAATGCTTGGCAGTCATATGGCTTTGTCACATGATCACAAGGGCCAGTTCTATGGCATACGACCATGTGACTGGTTGACATCTGTCACTTGGGGCCCATTGGTGGATAAGTGCAGTGGGACCTATCTGCTCGGTGGTACTGATGTGTCAATTTTCTATTGGTTGCCTATGATGAGTTGGATTTCATGTCAGTGGGGCCTGGTGTCAGAGATTTAAGATCTATGGTTAGCACATGATTGCATGGAATATTCTCACCCCATGCGATCATGCACCCACTGTCTAATTGGATGTCGATGGGTTTTTTTGTAGTGGAGCTGTTTGGGCTTAGGTGTCATCACTTGATCTGATGATCTAGGCAATGATTTGGACTTGTCTATGGGCCCGATATTTCTTAGGAGGAATGAGAATGTAGAAGAGATCTACAGTTTCTGCATGATCACATGGAATATTCCTCCCCTATGCGATCATACGACCACAGTCTGATTTTCCCAAAGGGTAGGGCTTTTCTTGGTTGTGGGTCTAGTGTTAGGTGTTGTGGAGATGGAAGGTTTTCATTGGTCGACAGGTTTGTGACAAGGCATGCAAAAAGGGTATCACATTGGCAGGTAGTGGTGGTGGTTATGCTGGCGATTATGGTTCACAAGTTGTCGCATGTTCACATAGCCCATCTCTATGCTATGCGATCATGAGACAACTATTGTATGTCATCATTGAGGAGTTAACCTAAGGTGCCTGGATGAGTTAGGGTCATGAACCAAGGAAGATAGGAGGATCTATGGTCAGGACTTAAAGTTGATCTCGGTTTAAATGTGAGCCGCTAATTCAAGGGTAAAAGCAAGAAATAACTGTTGAGATTCAAATTTGAATTTCCGAGGGTTTCCAGTGACAAAGGGTACCAATTTTATTGAATTCAATGTAGAAATGACCCTATTTGGTAAGAAGAAATTGGTTCACCATTTGCAGTGTGGTCTAGGATGTCTAGTGCTCATTTGCAGAGCATGTACGTTGCAAGTGTGGCTCAAGGCATGTTGTAGGGTGTCCTTTTGAGCTTGGTTTTGTGATCCTATGTACTTGCAGAGAAGACTTTCATAATTAAGGATTAGTTCAGGATTTCCTCTTTCCTAGATTGGACGTGTTTCCCACCCCTAAATTAAATTCATGATTTTTTCTAGCAGGTTGGGTGGTTGAAACCCTAATCCTAGTCATTCGTAGCTTGTTGCAAATTTTCAAGATGACTAGGGGGTATAAGTTGTAGACTTTTTAAGTTTGCAGAGGTTCCAATTCTTTTGGTTTTGGTCCCAGACTATTGATAGTGAAAATTTGAACAAGGAGAGCCTGGATTTAGGGTTTGTTTCTTTTGTGCATTTTGTCATTTGGTAATGTATTGATTCTGCAAGTCTTAGTGAGAATATTTTTGGATTCCAATTTCATATTGGTGTATGTCTTTTTGTTTTGCTCTTGAGCTCATATATGTTGATTGCACAAAGTGGGTTAGCATATGGTAAACAAAGAGTATTTTGGGGTTATCTTTAAGTTCCTAAAAAAGTTAGGATTAAAGTCTTTAAGGTAAGTTCAGTGAGTTCATGGCAGGATAAGGATTTGATGTCTTGATATGTGAGTGAGGAGAGTAATAGGCAAAGCACTAACTCTGAGTCTATATATATTTGAGTTAAGGTTTTAGGGTGATATAGATTGATAAGTGACTCTCTACCCTAGGATAAGGCACTGATCCATTCTCTGAAAGTAGTCCATCATCAGTAATCACACACACACAATTAAATCATAAACCTTTCAATCAGATAGTAAAGGGTATAGTTATATATTGTTTAGAGACTCCTTTGAAGAAGTGAGTCAAGGGTACACCCGCCTGAGCATTGAGGCTCAAAGTGTACGAGGATCTCCTTGATCTTTGTTAATTGGCCCTCTTCCTTATAGACTTGGGAGTGGTGATAGAGTCAAAGTTTTATTATAGTTATACATCAAAGTATAAATCTACAAGTTTTGAAGATCAAAGGGAACAACCAACAAAATGGTGACTCTGCTGGGGAGAATGATTATGAAGATATGCATATGTTAGGTTAGAATCTAGAGAGGAAGGTTGTAAGTGTGTTCTTGTTTTCCTGTTGTGTTTCAAAGATTTCCCATCTAGGTGGGTGGTGACTCAAAGGTTAGAAGCAGTGCTGCATATTGATAAATCATGGATAAGAGGAGAAATACTAGGTCTTTTGTTAGAAAGAATCTAGAGGTCACTTTGGAGCAGCTACCTAAACAAGAAAAGAAGAGCTGGATTAGAAGGAATGGTGAGTCTACTAGTGCTCCCATGAAAGAATAAGGAAATGCTAGAGCCAGAGTACCACATGTATTCTCAAGTGAGGATGGTTCACAAGATAGAGTTTCTAGATCAGATGGTGGTCACTCTAAAAAAAGGTTCTATGATACCCCTGAGGCTGCATTTTAGGACAAAGGTCCATTGCAGGTCAGAATGAACAAAATAGAGATATGGGTTTAGAGGTTGACCTGGACCTTGATGAAGATCATTTTAGAAGAGAACCCATGAGACATAGGCAAGTTCACTTCCCATATCAAAATCTTCCTGATATGGATGTGTCATCTGGTTTTGATGACATTATGGTGGATCCTGATGACTTGAATGCACTGAGATTGTAGTTGGAAGAGCAAGATGCCATACATAAAATATTATAGGAGGAGAGAGAGGCTGAAAAGGTGAATTCTTTGATAGAGAGGTAGTCTCTTCTTAGAAAAATAAATGAAATGAAGGAGAGAAACAAAATGCTTTCTTCTACTCCTAGAACTCTGCAACATGATGTTTTTGGTGATCTTGATGCCTTGAGGAGTGAGCAAGAGCACTTGCTTCAAGATCATGAATTTGATAGGGAGGGCCCTATGGTTAGACAAGTGCAAAGTTATGTCCCTTTGCCTAAAGATAAAGATGGGCATAGGATCACTAGACTTGTTGTTATCATTAATGAGAAAGGAAAGTAGAAGATGGTGGGTGACCAAGCAAGCAAATCAGTGAGAATACCAGGGATCCCACCACCTGATTCAAATAAGAACATTGAAATGGAGAGAAGGAGAAAAGAAGATGAGGACCTAGCAAGAGAACTAGAGAGAGCTGAGGTTGAGGCTTCCATTGTAGAAAAGAAAAGGAATATCCAATTTTTGAGGGCTTCTTCAGCTAATGCTCTTGGCCCATCTACTACTAAACTAGGTATGCCATCTATGACTACTACTATTCCACTTAGTAATGCTACTAATTCATTTCCTTCTTCATCTCCTAGGATAGGTGCAGATCATAGGCAGTAGTCAAATGCACACATAAATAAAGATGCTAATGTTGATCCTAGGATTAACACTAGTTCGAGCTTTCAAAGAAGACCTATGCAACTAGAAGGCTATAGGAAAATAAGTTTTGATGGAATTCCTAGCTATCCAAATACTTTTACAAATGATATTAGAAATAAGGTACCTAAGTTTGCTGGTAATAATGCTATTAGTTGTGAGGAGCATCTTAGGTTATTTGTTGATATGCTTTATGATTATGAGGTAGAGCATGAGGATATAGTCATGAAACTATTTGTTCAATCTCTAATGGAGGATGCTAGAGATTGGTTTAAGAGGCTTCCTGATAGATGTATTGATACTTGGGACTCTTTTGAGAAATGTTTCAAAGAGTAGTATGGTGATAGGCCTCATGCTAGTTTCAGGTTGAATGAATTCAACACCATAATAAAAAATCAGAATGAGTCTACAGCTGAATTCAACATGAGATTTTAGAAAGGTATGCATAAATTGTTCCAAGTTATGTGGTTAGATGACAGTGTTTGTCTAACTAAATAATAAAATGCATTTGATGGGAAGATGGGATATTTATTGAGGGATAAAGAACCAAGAACTCTTAGGGATGCTTTTAGGATTGCTATCAATATTGAGAACAACATGACAATATTAAGAAAATTGGGTGGAAAGAGAGATGACCCAAAGTTGTTTGGGGACAAGAAATACAACAAAGAAAATGATAACAATGTTGGATCTAGGAGACAAGAAGAAGATAAATTGGATAAGGTGCTTAATGCATTGAAGGATTTGAAGGCACCTACAAATAGGAACATCAGTGCTCCTACCAATGAAAGGCCTCAATTCAACAACAATTTAAATAAATAGAATAGACTACATAACTACCCCTACAACACCCAATGGAAGGATGGAAAGCCTATTATCCCTACTGCAAGAGGAAACAATGACAGAGGTGTCCTTGACGCTCTACATAAGGCTTCAATAAATGTCATGGAGAACATATCTTGGTGTGTTGCATGCCGGTCCCCTCATTCTGCAGAGCATTGTGTGGTTGCACAATCTATGGCTGTAGATCAAGATTGTGGCAATGAGGAGATAGAACAAGAAGAAGAACAAGATGATGTTGGATGCAACATGGTTTCTTCATATCTAGGATATGAAGATGATTTTGATTTGGATGAAGAGGTAGATATAAATGTGAAGAGACATAATCAGGCCCTTTTTCATCAAGAGGTTTTTTCTGATGGTGAATGCATTGATCAAAAAATAGGTAACATGAACTCTTCTCGCAAGCCAGTAAATTTGAGAACACCTTCGAGAGAAGAGATTGATAGGATTACTATAGAAATGATTGCCCAGGTGCAAACTAGAGGCATGGTGGCAAGGAATACAAATGAGAAAGCTGCAGGAATGTTTATAAAGAGTACCAACTCCAGAGAACCTAATGAGAACAAATCAATGGTTGATCACATGGTGAAATTCAAGAATGTAAAAGGTAAGCATTGTGAGCCTAAGGGAGTTGGAATTGAAAAGGTCTCTAGTGAGATTGAGAAGCCAGTTAACACAATGGCTAGGATTAAAAAAGTTAGTGTGGTCAGTACACCTAATGTCTCAGACAAGAAGAAGGATGTTAAGGTACTGCAGATTGAGACTCTTGTTTCTACCCCTATTGACATGTTATCTATATTGTCACAAATTATAGTTAAGGTTCCATTGTCAGAATTGTTGAGGATCCCTGAACATAAAGATAAGGCTATTGCATGGGTTGGTAATACTCACAAAAATGATACTTCATGCAATGGATCTCAGGATAAAGCTTTGAAGGATGTTCTTGCTCAGGAAATTGTGTCTCAAATTCCTCTAATATATTTGGATAGTTTTGTCAATGCTAGCCTTGAAAATATTGACCCATTCTTCTTAATTGTTCTTGTCAATGGGATGAAGTTAAGAAATTGTATGATTGATAGTGGTGCCTCTAATATTGTCATGCCTTTCAAAATAATGGAGAGGTTGGGCCTTAAAGTTGATATAGTGCAGGGCAGGTGTTGTGTAATGGATCAGAGGGAGGTACCAGTTATTGGGACTATCAATGCAATGTCATATAGGTTGGCAGCATATCTAGAGAAAGAGCTAACAATGAGTGTTTTAGTGGTGGATATCCCTCCTCATTATGGGATGTTGCTATCTAGAAGGTGGAGTACTACCATGGGTGGAAGTTTACAGTGTGATTTGTCCTATGCAACTTTCAAGATTGATGATCAGTTTTTCAAGATTGAACGAGAGCCAAGAGTATGCCACATGATTGAGAGAAACATAGATAATGAAACTACATGTTTTGTGGATCATGATGTTAATGCTTTTAGGGTGGAGATCCCTATATTTGAAAATGAACATATTTTGTCACCTATCTCTATTGATGTAGGAGCTGATTTTGTTAATAGTAATTTGTGGGTAATGTACTTTGATGGTGCAAATTGCAAAGATGGTGCAGGAGCAGGTATTTTACTTATTTCTCCTGATGGAAAAACCTACAGGTTCTCTTTCACATTAAATTTCTTTTGTACCAAAAATATAGAAAAATATGAGGCCTTGTTGTTAGGATTGAGGTTGGCACAAAAGCATGGTATTAAATGTCTAAATGTTATTGGTGATTCAGAGTTGGTGGTGTCCCAAGTCAGGTCAGTGTATGCTTCCAAGAATAGAAGGTTGAAACAATATAGGAATGCAGTTTGGGATTTGATTGAACATTTTGATGCCTCCAATATTGAGTGGAAGGATAGGAGTAACAACAAGGTGGCTGCCGTGTTAGCCAATATTGCAATCAATCCCAATGATGTCACATTCTCTGCTATCTGTAAAGTTGAAATTTAGGCTAGGCCTAGTATACCAGATAATGTTGATAATTGGCAAGTTTTTGATGATGATAATGATATTTTGAATTTTATGGATTGCAAGGATCAGTATCATGGTCAGGAATTTGATTGTTTAGCCTTGGTTGAGTCAGTAGGAGAAAGGGAGGTTGTCTTAGGCAATGAGGTCATTCAGCTTAGAACTAACAAGGTTCCCAAAGGGCTTGTTGTTTTGGCGACTATCTTTGACAACCAAGATAGAGTTCAAAAGAATATCAAAGGAGAAGATCATGCTAATTTTGAGGACATAAATCTTGGATCACATGAGGCACCTAAGAAAGTATACATTGGTAGAGATGTATGTGAAAAGGTAAGGAGACCTTTGATTGAATTATTGAGGAAATTCAGGCATGTTTTTGTATGGTCATATGATGACCTAAAGGTTTATAGAGAGGATTTATTTCAGCATGTTATTCCATTGAAAGAATATGCTAAACCTTTCCGGCAAAAACAAAGGCCTATTAATCCTACTTTGGCACCCAAGATGCAAGAAGAATTAATGAAGTTGAGAGATGCTAGCATTATCAAGCCTATAAGGAATTCTTCTTGGGTGTCAAACCTTGTTCCTATAAGAAAAAAGAATGGTGACATCAGGCTTTGTGTGGACTTTAGGAATTTGAACATGAGCTCATTGAAAGATAATTATTGTTTGCCCAATATGGAGGCTATGTGCAGAGAGTAACCAAATCAAAATTGATGTCAATGATGGATGGTTTCTCTAGCTACAATCAGGTCATTGTCAAGGAATCAAAACAATTCAAGACAACCTTTACAACACCTTGGGGAACATATGTCTATGTGAGAATTCCTTTTGGTCTCATAAATGCTGGTGCTACTTTTCAGCAGGCAATGGATGTTGCCTTTTTAGATTTTATCAATGCTTTCCTTGTTGTGTATCAGGATGATTTAACTACCTATTCCAAGATAGAAGAGGACCATTGTGCTCATTTAGAAAAAATATTTGTGAGGGCCCTAGAATTTGGCATTTCTTTGAACCCAAGGAAATGTGCTTTTGGTGTCATAGAAGGTAAGTTTCTTGGGTAGTTAGTTGGGAAGCAAGGAGTGAGAATTGACCATGAGAGGGTAGCAGCCATTAATAAAATTCAGAGACCAAAGAATGTTAAAGGGATTCAGTCCTTCTTTGGTTAGGTCAATTTTCTAAGGAAGTTTGTGACAAACTTTGCAGAGGTTACTAGACCTATTTCTAAGATGTTGAAGAAGGGATCTGTAATCAATTGGGAGGGTGAGCCTGATGAGGCCTTCAAGAATATCAAGTAGGCTATCAAAGATGCACCAGTGCTTATGGCACCTGATTATAATGTCCCAATGAATATCTTTTCCTTTTCATCTTTTCATACTATTGCTGCAGTTTTGTTACAAAATAATAACGATGGTTTTGTGCAGCCTATTGCATTTTTCAGTAAATCTTTGCAGGCTGCAAAATTAAAGTATGACATAAATGAGAAATAGGCTTATGCACTTGTGAAAGAAATCAAGGCTTTTAGGTGCTACTTGATGGGAGAAGTTGTGATTGCTTTTGTGCCAAGTGCGGCTATGAAGGATATTTTCTCATAGCAAGAGGTGTCTAGAAGAAGGTGCAGATGGATCAATAGGATCCAGGAATTCAATGTTGAGATCTAGATCACTAAGTTGGTTAGAGGTCAAGGATTGGCAAAACTGATGGCTCAATCCAATCTAGATGCAAACCCAGTAAATCATTTTGAAATTGATTATACATGTGATATGGATGATTGTATTTGGTATCAGGATATTATTTACTATTTGAGAAACATGAGGTGTCTAGATAGTATGAATGATAATCAAAAGAGGACATTGAAGTTATAGGCCATCAAGTATGTAATTGTGAAATGTAAGCTGTATAGAAAAAATTTGGATTGCATACTGTTGAAATGTGTAGTGAGAGTCAAGCTAATGTATTGTTGAAGGAGATGCATAAGGGAGTTTGTGGTGGACATTATATGGGTAAAACAACTACTCATAAGATCTTGAGAGCAAGATTTTGGTGGCCCACAATCTTCAAGGATGTAGAATAGTTGGTAAGGAGATGTGATGCTTGTCAAAGGTTCTCTGGTAAGCTTAAGTTTTCAGGTAATGTACCATTAAAGTCAGTAGAAGTTCAGGCTCCTTTTCAACAATGGGGAATTGATTTCATAGGGGAGATACCAAACAAGTCAAGTGGAGGACATTCATGGATCTTAGTTGCCACTGATTACTTTACAAAGTGGGTAGAAGCTATACCTACAAGGAATGCAACTAGCAGGGTGGTAATTGACTTTCTGATGAATAATATTATTACAAGGTTTGGGTGCCCTGAGAGGATAGTGAGTGATAATGCTATGTGCTTCAGGTCTGCCAAATATAAAGACTTTTGCAAAGGTTTGGGAATTTAGATTTCTAATTCTGCACCTTATCATCCATAAGGAAATGGTCAGTAAAATCTACTAATAAGAGTCTGATTAAGATCTTGAAGAGAATCCTTGAGAAAAATAAGAGGGCATGAAATTCAAAGCTGCCATTAGCTTTATGGGCTGATAGGGTAACTGTGAAGAGGGTAATTGGTTGTGCACCATTTGACTTAGTATACGGAACTCATGCTAGAATGCCTCAGAATAACTTATTGGAGATGTACAAGTTTGTGCAGTTATATGGTGATGACATTGATGATGAAATGCAGTTGAGAATTGAGGACCTCATTAAGTTGGATGAAACTAGAAGAGAATCAGTTGCAAGGAATGCCAAATTGTAGTTGCAGGTTAAGAATCTATATGATGAAAGGACTGTTGATAGGAAGTTTGAACTTGGTGATTTGGTGATAGTTTGGAATGCCAAATTGGAGGATAAGGGGAAGCATGGTAAATTTGATCCCATCTAGTTACGGCCATATTTGATTCATGAGAAATGGGGCCAAGATTCTTACATCATTGAGGATTTTAATGGTGATATTCAAGAGTTGCCAGTTCATGGACAATTCTTGAAGTAGTACTTCATTTGAAGTACTCTATTTTCCATGAATAGTAGTTAGGGTTGTACATTTTGTAGATCTCTGTGTATAGGTTACTTGCCCTTGCCTTGTTTTTCCCTGGTCTTTCAATTTTTGGTCTGGTTGCTTATCTTGCCTTGCTTGTTCCTTGCTGTCTACAATTTTATCAAGTGGGTTGGTTTGCTCTCCCAGTGATTCTGAATCCTTGCCATGCCTGCAAGAGACATGCATCCCCAACTAGAGCCACCATTAGTCCATTTTCCAGTTATTGCAAAAAAATCTTATGAAAATGGCCTATTCTATCCTTGATATGTTTTGTGTCACTGATTCTCCAAGTCTTTTGGTGGTTGCATCTTTTATTCGGTGACCTGGCGATTGTTAGTCATGTAATCTCTTCATGTCTAGTGGTTAGCAGCTAGCATCTAACGACCTGGCAGGTAGTTAGTCATGTAGTTATTGAATGCTTGGCATTCATATGGCTTTGTCACATGATTGCAAGGGCCAGTTCCATGGTATGCGACCAGTTGACATCTGTCACTTGGGGCCCATTGGCGGATAAGTGCAGTGGGACCTATCTGCTCAGTGGCACTGATGTGTCAATTTTCTATTAGTTGCCTACGATGAGTTGGATTTCATGTCAGTAGGGCTTGGTGTTAGAGATTTAAGATCTACGGTCAACACATGATCGCATGGAATATTATCACCCCATGTGATCATGTGCCCACCATCCGATTGGATGCTGATGGGTTTGTTCACAGTGGAGCTATTTGGGCTGAGGTGTCATCACTTGATCCAATGACCTGGGTGATGATTTGGATTTGTCTATGGGCCTGATATTTCTTAGGTGGAATGACAATGCAGAAGAGATCTACGGTTACCACATGATCACATGGAATATTCCTCCCCTATGTGATCATGTGACCACCGTCTAATCATACCCAAAGGGTAGGGCTTTTCTCAGCGTGGGTCCAGTGTTAGGTGTTGTAGAGATGGAAGTTTTTTATTGGTCGATGGTTTTGTGACAAGGCATGTGACAAGGGTGTCACATTGGCAGGTAGCGGTAGTGGTTATGCTAGCGGTTATGGTTTGCAGGTTGTCTCATGTTTGCATAGCCCATCTCCATGCTATGCGATCATGTGACAACTATTGTATGTCACCATTGTGGAGTTAACCCGAGGTGCTTGGATGAGTTAGGGTCATGAACCTGGGAAGATAGGAGGATCTACAGTGAGGACTTAAAATTGATCCCGATTTAAATGTGAGCCACTGATTCAAAGGTAAAACCAAGAAATAACCATTGAGACTCAAATTTGAATTTCTAAGGGTTTCCAGCAATAGAGGGTACCATTTTTATGGAATTCATTGCAGAAATGACCCTGTTTGGTGAGAAGCGATTGGTTCACCATTTGTAGTGTGGTCCAAGATGTCTAGTGCTCATTTGTAGACCATGTATGTTGCAAGTGTGGCTCAAGGCATGTTGCAGGGTGTCCTTTTGAGCTTGGTTTTGTGATCCTTTGTACTTGCAAAGAAGACTTTCATAATTAAGGATCAGTTCAGGATTTCCTCTTTCTTGGATTGGATGTGTTTCCACCCCTGAATTAAATTCATGATTGTTTCTAGCAGGTTGGGTGGTTGAAACCCTAACCCTAGTCATCCGTACCTTGTTGAAAATTTCCAAGATGACTAGGGGGTATAAGTTGTAGACTTTTTGAGTTTTCAGAGGTTCCAATTCTTTTGGTTTTAGTCCCAGATTATTGATAGTGAAAATTTGAACAAGGAGAGCTTGGATTTAGGGTTTATTTCTTTTGTGCATTTTGTCATTTGGTAATGTATTGATTCTGTAAGTCTTAGTGAGAATATTTTTGGATTCCAATCTCATATTGGTGTATGTATTTTTGTTTTTCTCTTGAGCTCATATATGTTGATTGCACAAAGTGGGTTAGCATATGGTAAACAAAGAGTATTTTGGGGTTATCTTTGAGTTCCTAACAAAGTTAGGATTAAAGTCTTTAAGGTAAGTTCAGTGAGTTCATGGCAAGATAAGGATTTGATGTCTTGATATGTGAGTTAGGGGAGTAATAGGAAAAGCACTTACTCTAAGTCTATATATGTTTGAGTTAAGGTTTTAGGGTGATATAGCTTGATAAGTGACTCTCTGCCTTGGGATAAGGCACTGATCCATTCTCTGGAAGTAGTCCATCATTAGTAATCACACACACACAATTAAATGATAAACCTTTCAATCAAATAGTAAAGGGTATAGTTATATATTTTTTAGACTCCTTTGAAGAAGTGAGTCAAGGGTACACCCACCTGAGCATTGAGGCTCAAAGTGTATGAGGATCTCCTTGATCCTTGTTAATTGGCCCTCTTCCTTGTAGACT
This sequence comes from Chamaecyparis obtusa, assembly GCA_027943335.1. Classification (NCBI taxonomy): domain Eukaryota; kingdom Viridiplantae; phylum Streptophyta; class Pinopsida; order Cupressales; family Cupressaceae; genus Chamaecyparis; species Chamaecyparis obtusa. The sequence continues at coordinate 213,852 of BSBK01012736.1, forward strand.
TTGGAGTGGTGATAGAGTCAAAGTTTCATTATAGTTATACATCAAAGTATAAATCTACAAGTTTTGAAGATCAAAGGGAACAACCAACAGGGAACTCCCAACAATAAATGTGTCTATGTGTGTTACCAAAGACAAGTGAATGCACGCATACAAAAAATTGTAACATCCATCTTAGTGATAGTATCATTATATACTCCACTTTATAACTAGGAAAGGTGATCCAATTCTCATATTATTTTGAAACCTAGAAGACTACCAGTTTAATTCTATAGTTTTGATCAATAGATCATAACAAATTTGATAAAAAATAGTCATTTTAAAGCCACATCCATGTGCATGCTTGAACACATAGACACATACATACATACACACAATATACACAATTACACACACATACACACATATATACAAATACACAGATAGACATACAGATAGACATACAAATAGAGAGACATGCTCCCATACATTCATATGAAGAATAATTAGAGTTACTAGAGACAACTTAAGTTCACTCTCAACATTTGACTGCACATTCCATCATTAAGAATCCCATCTCAACCCTCTAGGCACTAAAGTTGGCTACAGTAACTAAGACTAACCTTCAAACATGATGTTGTTGAAATGAGAATCTCAATAACAGTAATAGCTATAAGTGGATGTTGACAATGACATTCCCTATGAGAGTAGCAAATAATAGTGTATGGAGTTGTAGAGGCAAAATTATGTGCAAAATTTTAAGTGGGGAAGGTAAAGCATAGACAAAGGGAAAAAAAGACTCAAAAAGACTTTTCTTTATGCATATTTATGAAGTAATTGTAAAATGTTTGTGCTAATTGAAGATTATGAAAAGAATTTAAATATTAATCAAATAAAAGGAAATTCAAATACAACTTATAAATAAAACTACAATACCTATAAGGAGCCTCATAAAAAAATATGATGACTAGTCTTGTTTCCATGTCTTCTATGGCAGACCCTAATTTTTTGTTGATGAGAGCATTAGAGAATTTCATATTGGTGGTGCAACTTCCTTTGTAGACAACACCAACCATGACACTTCTATTAAATCTGTAAATACCACTATATACCATGGTGTCTTGGACCCAACTCTTCATATGGTTCATGCACCCAATACTGTCACACATTGTAAGTCAGGCCCAGAAAATGGAACTCAAGATGCTTCAAGGTTTAATATGCCATTTGGGGCTCATCCCACAACCTCCAAGGTTTTACTAGAAAAATCCAACATTACTAAGTTTTCCATAATTGAGCCTTCTAAAGTGTGAAACTTCTAAGATGCTCAAAACCCAGATGCAACATTTGGATCTTGTTTCTTTTCAAGAGTTCATTTTATGTTAACATTTGGGAAGGATGTTCAATAGATATAGGGTATATACTCTAACTAAGCCTGATTTGCATGTTCAATTCTTTTTGGTCAATCCTTGCTAATAGGAGGATTTTGATGAGAAACTTTATTAACTCTTAATATTTGACAAATGCATGCTTCAATATCATTGATCTAGGTCCTCGTTTGATTCAAAGGCAACATGCAAAAATGTATTCATGTTTTATGAATTGAAGCAAATGATGAGTACAAATAACAATACTCAGGGTTCTGAGAAACAAAGTACAAGAACAATAAAAAACCATGATATAACTCTAATGCAAAGATATTGTATGTAAATTGTTTGTAGAAAGGTTGAATAGATCAAATGTATGTGGCAAGATATTTATTCCTATATTTATTTCTTATCTAACTTTTCTTTTTAGAGATATGAATAGAATAAATTAAATACAAGTTTGGAAGAAGAAGGGGCTGTAGAGCTGTTTCACAAAATGTAACTCCTCTTCATCTGGGTGGTTCCAATCTTTTCTCTTGTTGTTTTATATAAACTATGCATAACAACAATAGAAAACAAGGCTAACATTATTGCAGTTATGTGCCATAGTAAACTAGGTGTTAAAATTCATAGTATGCTCATGTGTTCTCAGAAAGGTCTCAAAGTTTTTGATGAACACCGCATATGCTATGGAGTTCCTACATTATATTCCAAGATGGCCAAATGTTAGATTTTTCCTAATCACACTCTCCATTCGTGAAATTGTAGACATCTCACTATTCTCAAAATAGTCAAGGTGGATGTTTATAATTTATAACTACCTGCACTTGTGTAAATGCATCATCTTCCATGCAAAATTCCAAAGTAAACCACTCTATATCCAATGTCCTTCCAAACTAAGTAGATATTCATATTGGAAAAGTCTTGATTGTTGAAGAACATTTGAGGAATAAATGTGGAATCCTACAGGGAGATAAAAACTGTATAATTGAAAGGCTAGTTAAAGAAATTAAAGAAACTACATTAGAATCCCCAATGTCATATGATGATCCAAAATCATTAAGGATGGTAAATACTTTGAAAGGGGGATGATGATGTGACCCTAATGCTCCATATGCATATTGAAATGAGTGGACAACCTTAATATACTTAAAAAGGACACAAATTAAAAAAATAAAAAATAGGAAGCAAAGAACTTAACGACTATGATTGCATAACAACAAAAGATACCTTAGTAAAGTATGAATCAACTCAAAAATAATATGAAAGAATGAGGTGCCTTGATTTGGTAAGATCTATATTTTGATTTGATCTGTTGTTTTCCATGATTTACATTTCTGCAGGTTTTAGCTATATTTTTCTCAAACATGGATCTGGGTGTGGAAAAATTTCTACTTGACTATTAATGGGAAAATTGCACAACAAAAAACCCCAATTCCATCAGCCATGGAAACCCTAATTGCAGGGGAAATAAAAAAGTGAGTGCCTCTATTTCAAACCCTTGCACATGAAATTTAACAATCTATTTTAGTTTACGGTGACTTCATCTATGTTATAGATCTACGTTATGCATAGAATACAAATAAAAAAGAAAATGGGTTTCATGCAAGCTAGTTACTAACCACTTTTGAGCACTATTCTTGCAGAAATTCCAGTTTGGAAAAATCATGATTTTCCCCTTTGCAGGTCATACTATCAATGGCAGTCTCTCTGAGAAAATTAAGCTAGTCGATGAGTTTGTTAGTTTTTCCCCTTTACAGGCTGTCTTAATGGCAGTCTCTTTAAGAACATGAAGCCAACCGATGGATTTTCTGATAGATTTCATGTGATGAGGAAGACCAGTCCATGCAGTTTTATTTAATAATCTCCTCATTTGCCTCCGAAAATTTTCCTCCCATCTACCTCTCCCACCTTCATCTGCCTCTAACTACACCCAAAATGAAAATACATGAGCATTTTTCTATATACCTCTCCCGCCTTCCTCTGTCGCAAATGAAAATGCTTATGTCTTAAGTTTTAATATAAGACATTAATAATAGTTTTTATTTTTATTTTTAATATTAACATAATAACTTAAAATATTTAAGACAAAATTTTCAATTCATATTTAAAATATGTCTTAAAATACTACTTTATGTAGTAGTGAATTTTAAATTTTAATTTGATATATTTAAAATAATAATTTATGTTTTAAGGACAAAATGTTAATTTTGTCGTAATATCTTAAGGTTTCAAAATAATTTTAAACACTTATATATGCATTATATGCACCTCCATAATTTTAATTGAAAAAGGTTATTTATATTGATGCCAAGCATCCCACAACCAATAAGTCAAAATGCCTTTCCAAAAGGACAAAACAATGATTTACAAAAGAGGTTCCAAAACCAATATCCCAAGATGACTTAGGCTTGCAATCACTTTCACTAAAAACTAATTATTTAGTCATTTATTTGGTCATTTTAGTTGTGATTTTACCTGATGACCAAATTGGTCATTTATTTAGTCATTTATATTTGTAGAACATGATCATTTTTAGTCATGTGACTAAAAACATGGTAGAAAATGATCAGTTTTAGTCATGTGACTAAACTTTTTAGTCACACGACTAAAATTTTTAGTCACATGACTAAAAGTTTTAGTCACTTGGTCATTTATTTTCCAAATTCTACTAATGAATGACACCCACAAGACTTCACTACAACAGATTAAAGTTTTCTTTGTTAGAGCTACAATATTTAGCTATTTCTGATAGCTTACTCTATTAAGAGTATTAACCTAGTTATGAGTCTAAAGACTACTAAGTCTATCTTGTTAAATGATTTACTAATTCTAATCTAAGAATTGCACCTAGTTAAAGGATTTACAAATAAGATCTGGTAGGATTTTCTTGGTTAAGAGACTTATACAAGTCTGATTAATACTTAATCAGTAAAAATAAATATGTCTATCAATCTTGGATGAAACATATGCTATTCAGACTCTTTGTTCTCATTAACTCATTACCTCATACTACATACTTTTCATACTAGCAATTTAGTACTTGGTAGATCACTTTTGAATCACAATATCTAATTGTTCTTCACTTCTCTATACTTGATGACTTCGTTGTTCATCACCTTCTCATTAATCTACTTCATACGTGCAATCTCCTCTTGGATTCATATAAACCATAACCACCCTCTTGATCTTCATACTTTGATCTTCTTACATACAAGTCTAGTAGTGGTGCTAGATGTTCTAGAATCATATCTTCAACCGGTGCTAACATTGGTGTAATTTCCCTTCTTGGGAACTTACATAAATTTCTCATTTAAGCTTCTATGAATTATGTTTTTTGTATCTCTTTTCTTAAACATGGATGATATACTTATATTTCATCTATAATAGATTTGTTTATTTATCATTAATCTTATTGTTAATTTATATATTTGATATTGTTGGAATTAGGAGAGATAGGTACTAAGAGGGGAGGGGTGAATCAGTGCCTTCAAAAAATTTACTTGTAAACCTTTTAGATTTATGACTGTAAACAATGAAAACCTTTCAAAATAACTTGTATCTAATTGCATGTATCAATCATCCATTTAACTTATGAAAGTAAACAACATGAAATCAAAATAGCAATCACATAACAAAAGTATTTTGGTAACGCAGAAACCCTTGTTAGAAGGTAAAAAATGAGGTGGGGATGACACCAACAAATTCTTCACTACTGCAGATAGAAAAGGTTTGCCTATTAAGGCTACAAGTTTTGATCACTTCTGGTGATCTTACCCTATTAGGAGTAACATGTTAGAGCAGCTAGATATACCTAGCTATAGGATTTTAACAACACTAATGAAGTGTGCACTCGGTTAAGAGATTTACATAACACTATTAAGTCTACTCTATTAAGAGATTTATCCAAAAACTCTATTACAATTGTTAGAAAGCAATAGGCAATTATTGGCTAATGACAACTTGATTGTCTGATATAGATCTATAAAGTACTGACAAAATATCACCTTTACTGTGATGTATCTCTTCTCTGAACCACTCAGTAGCCTTCTCTCTCTCTACTTAATCTAATATCCTTTTCAATCTACTAAGTTAACTGATAGACTTGAAGTTAGGCAAGTACTTCAAGTTTCTCCTTGATTCATATATCTATTCTTGCATCAGTTCACATCACAAATGATGTAAACATACATTTATATAGTGATCTACTTTTTCCACTTTCACAAAATTAGGTTACACAACTTAGTCATAACCCTAAGATCTATGGTGTACAAAAATGACCTAGATCAAACTATTACATAAGATATACATTGCATTTAATGAATATCGTAACAATAAATATTCCTCAATCTTGGTAAAACATTTTTTGATCTATTGTAACTGTTTGCATAGAATAATGTGCCATTTCAGATTACTATGCCATTTTCTGTGATCCTCAGTAAACACTATATAAATTGCTTGGTGTATACTATGATGCTTAGTGTTTACTATCTTTCAGTGTTGGTGATGTTGTTTCTTAGTAAATTCTATAGTGCTCGGTGTGTAAGCTTTACCAACTAGTCTATCTTGCTTCTAGTTACTGATTTTCTCAATGTAAGTGACTGACTGATATCTTTGATAACCTTTGATACTAATGACAACCTTGAATGCTCAATAGAGATAAAAATCTCCCCCTTTGGCATTAGTATCAAAAACTTGAATGTATATAGACAAAAGTTTCTATATATAACTTATATCTCTACCATATACATATGTGCTTATCAAAATTTCTATGTAAGTACTCCCCCTTGGTGCATGCTCCTGGTAATATGTAGTATATGTAGAATCTATGTACATATTTATTTGGCATCAGATACATTGCTTTCCCTCTTTTTGATACTAATGCCGAAATACAAAAAATGTAACAGTATACTCACATTTTGTCAAAAATATGCTGGTGGGTTTTCTTTACTGACTCCAAGAGGTTTTCCCATTCCTCTTTCAAGTTGGTGAGAGCAATATGCTCAAGACCGACTTGTGCATGCATGTCAAAGATGTTATCCAACACATAAATTCTTGGTGTTGCAACAAGTTGTTTTTCTTTGTCAATGTGTGCCTCAAAAATTTTCAAGTATGGTAGGAGTTATGTCTGTAACTCAGTGACTTGACCAGTTATGTGCTCTTCTTGTTTCTTTAAGTCTTCTATTAAATGCCTAAGTTCCTAAACTCGATGAATGTGCTTTGTGAAAGTATTTAGCTTGGTTATAACTACAGTTGTACTGACTTTGATTTCTTCTTCTAGTCCGTTTATCTTTTCACTAACTTCAACAGTGAAGGTGTCTATAGTACAAAGCTTTAGTAAGAACTGACAAATTAGCTAGGTGATAGATTTTATCTCGGTGATTACCTTAGATAATTTGACCTTCTGAATTGGCACTTCTTGGTTGATTTTCTTTGCCAATTTATTATGTATCCTTGACTCTACCCTTTCTTCAATCCATTTGTATGCATCGATATCCGGGGCATTGATATTCTCTATTAATATAGCAAGTTGATCTATTATGGGAGTATCTTCATCAATATTCACCTCAGGTACTACCTATTGTAGGATATCCCTCACATCTGCTAGAATCTCTTTTCTCTTAGTTTCTTGCTTCAAATTCTCTTGAGCTACCTTCCTTGAACATCATTCCCCATATTTTCTTAGTTCTTCGGGGCTCAGGGTCCTCGAGTCACACTCAGGAATAATTATCACTTCATCTAGAGTGACCGGCCCTTTTCCTTTATTTTTCTTCTTCTTCTCTGAGACTAATGGTGATTTATTCTCAATAACAACAAGAGACTTGTCTCCAATCTTCAAAGTATCCTTCCCAGTTGACACACTTTCTTCCTTATTCTTCTCCTCGGTAGCCATTGTCTCGATTGATGGAGTGGGAGCCTCAGGTGTGGTGTCATATGGGATCACCTCGGTTTCCTTTGTCTCATCTATTTCCTTTGTCTTGGTGGAAGGTGCCTCTCTTTTTTAAGGCTCATCTGTCTTTGTAGGTTTCTCATTTTTTTTGTACCCTTGTGGTGTCTTTGTATTGCTTGGGGTCTAAGCTGTTGGGTTGTACTTGTGAAATGATTTCAATTGCTTTTGCAAGTACATGAAGCTTACCCAATAATGATGTAAATGCACATTCAATTTATTGTTCTTCATGTTGTTTGTTTAGGGGTGCCATATTTACATCTTCATCTTCCTTGTCATCAGGATCACCATTTGTGATGTCCTTAATGAGTACATCGTCATCAGTTTTCTTCTTCAGTTGGATCTCTATTGGATTCGGTGCATCTTGTGAAACATTGATTTCTTCCTTTTGCTTGGTGATGTCAATTACCTTGGTAACTAATATACCAATGTTCATTGACTACTTTTTTGTGCCATCATCAATATAAATACCTTTACCTTTGGAATCTTGTCTATTCTTAGATAGGTTTAAGAATGCCTTTTCCTCATCTTTTTCTCTGGCTTCAAAAATAGATCTCCATAGAGAATCGCCAGTCTCGTCTACATCTTCCATGTTCTCATCTACTATTGTCATGGCATGGTGCTTTACTATAAATCTTGCTTGGTATTTAGCCATGTGTTCATCAATTTCTGGTATACTGAGATGTGGAGCTGCTCGAACTAGAGATCTTTCTCTCTTTCTTTTCTTGGTTTCAAGTGCATAAGCCCATTTTTTATTTATACTGTGATCAAACTCCTTCGGTAATGAACATGAAAATTCCAATGGAACTCTCTTGAATTTTATCATCATTTGGATGACTACCTCTTCTATCTTGGTTTGATCCTTAGTTGACATCTTGTCAAATTTGCCTATATCTGGATCAGCAAGGTCTCCATTCTCAATTATATCTTCAATGACTTCATCTATTGACCTTACCTTGTTTCTAACCACCTTGAATTTATTGATGTCATCTTCATTTTCAATGTCTTCAAGGTCTTCTCCACCTCTTACCAATCTTCTCCTTTTCTTCAATGCTTCAGCTGCAACCTTGGATCCTTTCTTTGCATAAGTCTTAGTCAGTGTAGTTTCCTTTTGTTTTATTACCTTTTCTACTTCCTTCTTTTGTGGTGGTGAAGCTGTAGTTGATGATCTTGTCCTTATACCTTCTTGTACTGGTAACTGCTTCTTCTTAGGAACTTTGGGAGTAGGAACCAGTGTGGGATCTTTTTCTTCTTCAGACTTAGTTTCCTCACTATCATATGGCTTGTTAGCTAACATTATCTGACCTTCAGTTGCATGTTCAACTGGTGTCTCCTCAGATGAGTTAGAGACATCTCCAAATCTAGTAGTAAGATCTTTCTTCATCTTCTTTTCCCTTATAGACATTTTACCGATCTCTATGCCTATAGTGATTCTAGATTTGGCCTCTTCATATGTTATGAACCTAGTGGCAGTGGGGTCTTTTGGTAATGCAAGTAGTGCATTAACAGATTTCAGTGTGAAATCATGGTTCATTTCATAACCCATAGGTGTCAACCATTTTGATCTAGGTTCAACTACTCTTATCATAGAATGATCTGTGTCTACTACAAAACAAATGTATGTCTCAAATTTTTCAACTAATTCCCCTGGAATTCTACTTCTTTGATGCATTTTGGTCTGAAATTCTTTGAAGTATGCATCAAATTATATATTTAGTCTATCTCCTAACTTACTTATCATTTCAGTAATTTGTGCAGTTATTGGTTTATCTGATGTCTAGTTTACTTTACCAACGCCATATACATACTTTTGTAGATATAAAAATATACAAACAAGTAGTGATCCAAACTTACATGTGTTTAACTTCTTTGACCTTATAGTCTTCATGTTTTCCTATAATTGATGTAATAGTACCTCGACAAGATCAACCTAGTGACCTTTCTCCATAATTTTGTATGCCATGTCTATTGCGCTGCAGGGTACACTATTGAGTCTGCTCAATTGAAATATTTTTTACCCGATTACATGTGATGTGAACTTAACTACTGGGTCTTTGATTATTCAAATTTTTAGTGTTCAACCATCCCATTGAGCTCCAGTGTTCTTCTCAACATCAGGTCATAATGAACTATGAAAGGATTTTTCCTTGTCAGTTGTAGGGAGGCCAATAACCCTACTGATAATTTTCTTAGTGATCTCTATTGGTTTATCCAGCCATAATTTTCCATTGTGATACCTACTCAAAATGATTCTAATCCAATCTGTCTTAAATGATTGCAGATAGTATGTGACACATGATAACCCTGATTCCTAAATCTTCTTGTATGATTGTTTTAATTTTCCATCGATGCCATAGAGTAGTTGATGTGTTGCAACAGTTTCAAAAGTCTCCTACTCCAATTTTGCAATGAATATACGCTCTTACATCTTCTTTCAATAAAACCCTATCTGGCATGCTTGAGAAAGCTCCCATTGAATCTATTTGTGATGTGACCTTGGGATGTGGCTTGAACTTAGGCTCATCAAAATTTTCCCTTACAATCAGATTAACTTCTTCCTCACCACTTTTTGATTTTCTAGCGGATGATGTAGATGCCATAAAATGATTTAGGGTTTCAGCTAGCAGCAGGTTAAAAAAGAGTGTTCGATAGAAAATGAACTTACTCAGAGTCATCAAAGAGTGATGTTGGTTTGATCTACAGTAGCCTTGAATCCTTCTAAAAATCTTTTAGCTTGAACTCTTCTCTATGAAATCTTCACTCTTTGAAATTGCAATGTAAAGATGAACTCTGTTTCCTATGTATTTATAGTCTTTTCGATATTCCTGCTCAAACTTTCATGCATTCAATGCTTGACCTAAATTTTGGTACATAGTAGCTATCAACTCGGTGATGATAACAATTTATGTTTTGCTTGGTTAACATAGGATTTCTCTATCATTTTTCACTATTGTCCAGTTAACCTTGTGTAGTGATTATCGATGGGTAACCAACCCTCGGTCTCTCTTTTACTGACTATATAACATTGTTAGCTCATAACATATAAACCATTAAGCATCTTTATTCATACTAATTTGGTATTTTTACATCATGTATAAGGAACTATATGTAAGATGTGCTCACTGTAAATATCAGTCCCATACATACCTTTGTTGCCTTAAGTGGAGTTACTGATGTCACCCAATCCAGTGGATGAGGTTTCACCGACAACATTACTTGACTCAACATTCTCATTAGATGCCTTTCTCCACATAGTGTTCCTTATCTTCATGATATCTACAATAGTGCGTCCACTCTCAAATACATGATTTTCTTCTAGTGCTTGGTCTTTGCAGTCCTTGCTTAAATGACCGACTTTATGACAGTGCATACATACCATTCCAGTGCTTCTCTAGCTTCTTGATTGTCCAATCCATCTCTTCCTGTAACAATTTTTTGCAATGTGTCCATATCTACCACAATTAGTATGGTTAGCTCATGTGTTATAATCCCAAACATAAGAATTACCTTGTCTCTTTGGTTGATAAGGATTTCACTATGTTTTCTACTTAGGAGTCCATACTTGCTTCATTTTTGCCTTACACTCTTGTGTAGTATGTCCATGTTTGTTACAAGTATAGCATATTTTATCCACAATAGTATTGTTAGCAATATCATTCTATTTAGCTCTACACTCATAAGCTTGGTGTCTAAACTTACCACGATGATAACAATATCCATTGAATTTAGGAGTGAGAAGAGGTTTACCTTGTGCTTTGCTTCTACACACATTAGATGTATGTTCTAGTTTTCCATAGTGATAACATGTCAATGCTTTAGATCTTTGATTTTGATTGTTGTTGACTTGTTCAGCTTGGTGTGATGATTCTCCTTCACCAGTATAGCCTATCCTAGCTCTACTCCCAAATCTTCTTTGATTAAATAGAAAGTCATCAATCTTCTTAGAACTATCCTCAGCCAGTTTCTTCATTTCATTATCTTGCTATTGATTTTTCACATCATTTCTCAACTTCTCATTCTCCTCTCTGAGTCTTGAAACTTCTTCAAGATTCCTTGAAAATTCTCCATTCACTCAGGTTACCTCTTGATTCACAATCATCATTTGATTAGATACTTGAAAATGATGATCAGTGAGTCTATGTATTTCATTTTCTTTAGCTTGAAGTTGTTCAGTCATCAATAGCTAGATTCCTTTCTTGCTCGGCTTTTCTAGCATTGTTCATTGTTTCTACCATTCTCACCATCTAAGATTCTTGACTGATTTGTAGTGCTTTCACTTAATTAAGTAAGTGCTAATTCTTTTTAGAAAAATTAGTGATTATACTTTCAGATCCATCAGAGATGCTTCCAGAACTAGATCCAATATTCTCAAACATTTCATCAATAGCTTCTTAATCATAACCGATCTCATTTTATAGAATAGCTAGGTTCTTTTTTTCAACCAGTAGTTTCTTCAGTCCTTCTCTAGCTTGCTTAAACTGTTCAACAAACATCTACATTTGTATCTTCTAATTCTCAATAGTCTTATCAAGCTTATATCTCTCCATGAATTTAGATCTTTACCCTTCAGTGGTTAAACTATTCAACAAGAGAACTGAGCTCTGATATCAATTGTTGGAATTAGGAGAGATAGGTACTGAGAGGGGAGGGGTGAATCAATGCCTTAAAAAACTTTACTTGTAAACCTTTTAGATCTATGACTATAAAATGTGACAACCATGCAAAATAACTTGTATCTAATTGCATGTATCAATCATCCATTTAACTTATGATAGTAAATAACATAAAATCAAAATATTAATCACATAACATAAGTATTTTGGTAACGTAGAAACCCTTCTTAGAAGGTAAAAACTACGGTGGGGATGACACCCACAAATTCTTCACTACGTCCTACAAATATAAAAGGTTTTCCTATTAGGGCTACAAGTTTTAATCACTTCTGGTGATCTTACCCTATTAGGAGTAACATTTTAGATCAAGTAGATCTACCTAGTTATAGGATTTTAACAACACTAATGAAGTGTACACTTGGTTAAGAGATTTACATTAGACTGTTAAGTCTACTCTATTAAGAGATTTATCCAAAAACTCTATTACAATTGTTAGAAAGAAATAGGCAATTATCGGCTAATGACAACTTGATTGCCTTATACAGATCTATAAAATACTGACAAAATATCACCTTTACTATGATATATCTCTGCTCTGAACCGCTTGATAGCCTTCTCCGATTCTTCTTAATCTGATATCCTCTGCAATCTACTCTGTTAACTGATAGACTTGAAGTTAGGCAAGTGCTTCAAGTTTCTCCTTGATTCATATATCTATTCTCACATTAGTTCACATCAAAAATGATGTAAACATACATTTATATAGTGATCTGCTTTTACTGCTTTAACAAAATTAGGTTACACAAATTAGTCATAACCCTAAGATCTACGGTGTACAAAAATAACCTAGATCAAACTATTATTTAAGATATACATTGCATTTAATGAATATCATAAAAATAAATATTCCTCAATCTTGGTAAAACATTTTATGATTGTTGTAACCATTTGCATAGAAGAATGTGCCATTTCAGATTACTATGCCATTTTTTCTGATCCTCGGTAAACATTGTATAAACTACTCAGTGTATACTATGATGCTCAATGTTTACTATCTTTCGGTGTTAGTGATGTTGTTGCTCGGTAAATTGTGTAGTGCTCGGTGTGTAAGGTTTACCAACTAGTCTGTCTTGCTTCTAGTTATCGATTTGCTCAATGTAAGTGATCGACCGATATCTTTGATAACCTTTCATACCAATGACAACCTTGAATTCTCAATAGAGATAATAGATATATCATATTTAATTTATATAAGATATTATTATTTAATGATATATTAAATTTTGATTATTATTTATCTTTAACATTTATATGATATTAAACAACCAAAATATAATGCCCCTTCATATTCTCCATTGTGTGATTTCCTACAAAACCAATGTTAGTACAAATAATTATGTAACATTTGTATGAATCATGTTAGCACGTGCAAAAAATTTCATGGCTCTAGCCCTTTTCCCCTGGTCTCTGTAGTTATTTTTAGGTCTCTGTCTTTAGCCCTAGTTCAAATTTTTGAAAATCTAGTCCTCGGTGTAAAACCCCTGTGATAAACCCTGGCCTTATTCTATTTTGATGTTACTTTTTGCAAGTCACTTAAGGGTCCTAATTTGCATGTGCTTTATTTTTTGGTCGGCCCCATTTAAATTTTTCCTAAGTCTTTACCCCAGTGGCCTTTAATACTTTCCTATAGTCCCCTCTGCTTGATATTTTCCTTAAAGTCTAAGTCCTGCGCTTTAATTTTTCTTATGTTTAGGCTTAATATTTTCCTAGGCCCGGTCTTCTGACAACATCTCAATCTGATAGTTGGCGTAAGTTCTCATTGACTTTGTGAAAGGCTTGAGATCTTATGCCAGTTGTTGATTCTCCTTTATGACAGAGCTTCTCAAACAAGTGGGTCCATTGGCACGTATGCACAAATGGCGACATCTTATTGGTCCATGTTTTAACATGTTGGTAGTTTTCAATGGGTCCTGGGTTGCTGGCTTGTTAGAGGGTCCTGACACTTACAGTGAATCAATGGTGGGCATAAATTAATATGAGATGTGTCAGACGTATGAGATTTTGAGAGAACCATTGATTCTTTTGTATGACGTAACCTTTTCTTTTGGTGGGTTCATCTACCAGATATGTTGATTTGTTGTATTGTGATTGGTCCATGTTGTGTGAGTTGGACGTATTGTTAGGCGGGCCCGATATCTCAACTAGGAGATTCAAGATGAACGGTTTGCGTAAGAGGGCATAAAATCTTCAAAGCCCTTCAGATCTTGTGCCAGCCATCTGATCTTCTAGGCAGCTTAATGTTGTCAGTGGGGCCATTCGCCAAGTGGTGCAAGATTGTTCAAATTTTATTGGTCGGCATGGGTGATGCGGCAAGGTGGGGTCATTGTTAGAGAGATCAATGAAAAGGACAAGATCTAAGGTCAGCATAAGTTCTCATGAGTTTTGTTAGAGCTATGAGATCTTACGCTTGCCATCCGATTATAAGGCTTACAGAAAGTGGGTCCTGTGTTAGTGTGACCGAGCATGAGCCGTGAATGAGGTAATGAAAAGTGGCATAAAGTGGGCCGAGGTGGGGTCTAAGGTCTTAGTGGTCTGGATAAATAAGGTTAGCGGCCTAACAAAATTCAATGGGTTCATTCGTTTTTGTAATAAAATGGCGGTGAGTTAATTTTTCACTTTGCGAATAAGAAATGCTTTGTCACATGGTTGCTAAATGTAAACTAGGATTCCTATAAAGGGTAAATCATAAAGACCCCGAAACATGAGGATCAAATGAGCATGACTTAAAGTTGATGGAGATTTAAATATCGACCGTCAATTTGTTGCAAGTGCCATAAAATAGCCGTTTGATTTCAAATTTGAATTTGTAGAGGGTTTCCTACGACCAGAAGGACTAAAATTGAAAGCTTTCACGGTCGGATTTGATTTGTTTGGTGGCACTTGCTATTACAGAGTGGTCTAGGGTGTGCCATGACCATTTGCAGGGGTTTTTACTATGTGGTTTTGTGCTTGAGTCATGTTGCAGGGTTGACATTTTGAGTGCTTTTGTGGTTCTCAGTACCTTCACAAAGAATTTATCATGATTGAGGATCATTCCAAGATTTTCTTTCTCCTAGATGCCTGGGTTTCCACCCCTGTAATAATTTTATGACCATTTCCAGTTGGTTGGGTAGTTGAAACCCTAACCCTAAGTCATCCGTAGCTTGTTGCATTCTCTTTGAGAATTTTGAGATGACTAGGGAGTATATATGGTAGAAATTTTGACTGAGTAAGGGTTCCAAAACATTTTATTTTGGTCCCTGGTTGTTGACAGTGTTATATTGATAGAGGAGTTGGATTTTGGGTATTTCCTATCTTTGTGTTGTTTTGATTGTATATTGATCTTGAATATGTTAATGAGAATGCTATTGAGTTCCAATCTTGCATTTGTGTAAGTCTTCTTGTTTCAGTTCTAAGCTCATATATGTTAATGTCACAAAGTGTGTTAGCATATGGTAAACAAAGAGTATTATGAAGTCATTTCTGAGTTCCTAACAAAGTTAGGATTAAAGTCTTTTAGGTGGGTTCAGTGAGTTTACAACCAAGCAAGAATCTGATGTCCTTGTGTTTGAGGGAGAGGGGTAATAGGCAAAGCACTTATCCTGGATTCAATTGTGTTTGAGTTAAGGTCTTCAGCTGATGTATATAATTGGGTGACTTCCTACCCTAGGTTAAGGCACTGGTCCATCCTCTGGAGGAATTTCATTGTCATCAACCACACACAAACATTCAAATGATAAAATCTTAAAGCAATTAGTAAAGAGTATATAGTTGTATATCATATAGTGATTCCTTTCAAGAAGTGAATCAAGGGTACACCTACCTAAGCATTGAGGCTCAAAGTGTAGGAGGACCTCTTTTGATCCTTGTTAATTGGCCCTCTTTCTTGTAGACTTTGGAGTGGTGATAGAGTCAAAGTGTTATTTAAGTTATCCATCAAAGTATAAAACTACAAGTGAAGATCAAAGGGAAGCCCCAACAAAATGGTGACTTTGCTAGGGAGAGTCTAGAAGATAAAGGTTGTTAAATGCACTCTTGTTTTCTTATTATATTCGGTTAAGATTTCACACTTAGTGGGTGGTGACTCAAAAGGTTAGAACCAGTGCTATATATTGTAAATCATGGATAAGAGGAATACTAGGTCCTTTGTCAGAAACAATCCAGAGGTCACTCTGGAGCAATTTCCTAGAGAGGAGAAAAAGAGTTGGATTAGAAGGAATGGTGAGTCTACTAGTGCTCCCATAAGAGAACAAAGAAATAATAGAGCTAGGGCACCACATGTTTCCTCAAGTGAGGATGGTTCACAGGACAGAGCTTCTAGATCAAATGGTGGTCGCTCTGAAGATAGATTTTATGATACCCCAGAAGCTATATTTCAACACAAGGGTTCATTTCCTACACGTCAGGATGAACAAGCTAGAGAGATGGGTTTGGAGATTGATTTAGATCTTGATGAAGAGAATTTTAGAAGAGAACCCATGAGACCTAGGCAAGTCCACTTCCCATATCAAAATCTTTTTGATATGGATGTGTCATTAGGTTATGATGACATTATGGTAGATCCTAATGATTTAAATGCAATAAGGTTATAGTTAGCAGAGCAAGATGCCATACATAAGAGGTTACAAAAGGAGAGAGAAGCTGAAAAAGTGAATGCTCTAATAGAAAGACAGTCTCTCCTCAGAAAGATCAATGAAATGAAGGAGAGAAACAAGATTCTTGCTTTTTCTCCTAAAACTTTGCAGCATGATGTCTTTGGTGATCTTGATGCCTTGAGGAGTGAGCAAGAGTGCTTACTAAAAGATTAGGAATTTGATAAGGAGGGCCTCGTGGTTAGACAAGTGAAAAGCTATGTTCCTTTACCTAAAGATAAAGAAGGGCATGAGATCACTAGGCCTACTATTGCCTCTAGTGAGAAAGGAAAGCAGAAGATGGTGGGACATCAAACATGTAGATCATTGACAATACCTAGGGTCCCACCACCCAATTCAAATAAGGACACAGAAATAGAGAGAAGAAGAAAAGAAGATGAGGACCTTGCAAGAGAACTAGAGAGGGCTGAAATTGAAGCTTCCATTGCAAAAAAGAGAAGAAAGATCTAGTTCTTGAAGGCTTCATCAGCTAATGTTCTTGGTCCATCTGCTACTGAACTAGGTATGCCATCTATGACTACTACTATTCCACTTAGTAATGCTACTAGTTCAATTCCTTCTTCATCTGTTAGGATAGGTGCTGATCCTAGGTAGCAGTCAAATGCACAAGTAGATGGAAATGTAAATGCTAGTGTTGATCCTAGGGTTAACATTAGTTCAAGTTTTCAAAGAAGACCTATGCAACTAGAAGGCTATAGGAAAATTAGTTTTGATGGAATTCCTGGCTACCAGAATGCTTTTCCAAATGATATTAGAGATAAGGTACCTAAGTTTGCTTGTAATAATGCTATTAGTTGTGAGGAGCATCTTAGGTTATTTGTTGATATTCTTAATGCTTGTGAGGTAGAGCATGAGGATGTGGTCATGAAATTATTTGTTCAATCTCTAATAGAGGATGCTAGAGATTGGTTTAAGAGACTTCCTGACAAATGTATTGATACTTGGGATTCTTTTGAGAGATGTTTTAAAGAGCAGTATGGTGATAGGCCTAATGCTAGTTTCATGTTGAATGAATTCAATACCATAAGGAAAAATTAGAATGAATCTGTAGCTGAATTCAACATGAGATTTTAGAAGGGTATGCATAAGTTGTTCCAAGTCATGCGGTTAGATGACAATGTTTGTCTAACTACATATTTCAATGCATTTGATGGAAAGATGGGATATTTGTTGAGAGACAAAGAACCAAGAACTCTTAGGGATGCTTTTAGGATTGTTGTCAATATTCAGAACAACATGAAAATATCAGGAAAGTTGGGTGGAAAGAGAGATGACCCAAAGTTGTTTGGGGACAAGAAATACAAAAAAGAAAATGATAAGAATGTTGGATCTAGGAGGAAAGAAGAAGATAAATTGGATAAGGTGCTCAATGCATTGAAATATTTGAAGGCACCTACAAATAGGAACATCAATGCCCCTACCAATGAAAGGCCTTAGTTCAACAACAATTTCAATAATCAGAATAGAATGTAGAACTACCCCTACAACACCCAATGAAAGGATGACAAGCCTATTATCCTAGCTACAAGAGGAAACAATGACAGAGGTGTCCCTGAACCTCTACAGAAAGATTCAATAAATGTCATGGAGGATATACCTTGGTGTGTTGCATGTCAGTCCCCTCATTCTATAGAGCATTGTGTGGTTGCACAATCTATGGCCACAAATCAAGATTGTGGTAGTGAGGAGATAGATCAAGAGGAAGATCAAGATGATGTTGGATGCAACATGGCTACTTCATATCTAGGATATGAAGATGATTCTGATTTTGATGAAGAGGTAGATGTAAATGTGAAGAGACACAATCAGGGCCTTTTTCATTAAGAGGTTTTTTCTGATGATGAAGACATGGATAAGAAGACATGTAACATGAACTCTTCTTCTGAGCCACTAAATTTGAGAAGACCTTCTAGAGAAGAGATGGATAGGATTACTACAGAAATGATTTCCCAAGTGCAAACCAGAGGCATGGTGGCAAGGAATATAAATGAGAAAGTTGCAGGAATGTTTATAAAGAGTACCAGCTCTGAAGAACCTAATAAGAAAAAATCAAAAGGTGATCACATGGTGAAATTTAAGAATGTAAAAGGAAAGAATTGTGAGCCTAAGGGAGTTGGAGTTGAAAAATTTTCTAGTGAAATTGAGAAGCCAGCTAACACCATGGTTAAGATTGAAAAGATGAGGGTGGCCAATACACCTAATGTATCAGATAAACAAAAGGATAATAAGGTGGTGCAGATTGAGACTCCTTCTACTCCTGTTGATATGTTATTTATATTGTCCCAAATTACAATTAAGGTTCCATTGTCAGAATTATTGAGGATCCCTGAACATAAGGACAGAGCTATTGCATGGGTAGATAATGTTCATAACAATGATGTTGCATGCTATGGATCTTAGGATAAAGCTTTGAAAGGTGTTGCTACTGAGGGAATTGTGTCTCAAATTCCTCCAACATATTTGGACAGTTCTGTCAATGCCAGCCTTGAAAATATTGATCCATTCTTTTTAAGTGTTCTTGTGAATGGAATGAAGTTGAGAAATTGTTTGATTGATAGTGGTGCCTCTAATACTATCACGCCTTTCAAAATCATGGAGAAGTTGGGCCTTAAAGTTGATAGAATTCAAGGTAGATGTTGTGCAATGGATCAAAGGGAGGTACTAGTTATTGGGACTTTTAATGCAATGCCATATAGGCTGGTAGTATATCCAAAGAAAGAGTTAACAATGAGTGTTTTGGTGGTTGATATACCTCCTCATTATGGGATGCTGCTATCTAGAAGATGGAGTGCTGCCATGGGTGGAAGTTTATAGTGTGATCTATCCTATGCCACTTTCAACATTGATGATTAGTTTGTCAAGATTGAACAAGAGCCAAGATTATGCCACATGATTGAGAGAAATATTGATAATGAAACTACATGTTTTGTGGATACTGATATTAATGCTTTTAGGGCAGAGATCCCTGTATTTGAGAATGAACCTATTTTGTCACCTATCTCTGATGAGGTAAGTGCTGATTTTGTGAGGGGTGATTTTTGGGTAATGTACTTTGATGGTGCAAATTGCAAAGATGGAGCAGGAGCAAGTATTTTACTTATTTCTCGTAATGGAAACACCTACAAATTTTCTTTCACATTGAATTTCTTTTGTACCAACAATATAGCAAAATATGAGGCATTATTGTTAGGACTGAGGTTGGCACAAAAAAATGGTATTAAGTGCTTGAGTGTTGTTGGTGATTCTGAGTTGGTGGTGTCCCAAGTCAGGTCAGTATATGCTTCCAAGAACAAGAGGTTGAAACAACATAGGAATGTAGTTTGGGATTTGATTGAACATTTTGATGCCTTCAATATTGAGTGGAAGGATAGGAGTAACAAAAAGATGGCTGACTTGTTAGCCAATATTTCAATCAATCCCACTGATATTACATTTGTTGGTATCTCTAAAGTTGAAATTCAGGCTAGGCCTAGTATACCATATAATATTGAAAATTGGCAAGTTTTTGATGATGATAATGATATCTTGAAGGTTATGAGTCGTGAAGATCAGTCTCATTGTCAAGAATTTGATTGTTCAGCCTTGGTTGAGTCAGTAGAAGGAAAGGAGGTTGTCTTTGGCAATAAAGTTATTCAACTTAGAACTAACAAGGTGCCCAAGGGGCTTGTTGTTTTGGAGACTGTCTTTGATAACCAGGATAGAGTTCAAAAGAATATCAAAAGAGAAGATCATGCTGATCTAGAGGAGATAAATCTTGGAACACATGAGGCACCTAAGAAATTATACATTGGTAGAGATATATCTGAAAAGGTAAAGAGATCTTTGATTGAATTATTGAGAAAATTCAGGCATGTTTTTGCATGGTTATATGATGACCTAAAGGTTTATAGAGAAGACTTATTTTAGTATATTATTCCATTAAAAGAAGATGCTAAACCTTTCTGACAAAAACAAAGGCCTATTAATCCTACTTTGGCACCCAAGATGCAAGAAGAGTTAATGAAGCTGAGAGATGTTGGCATTATCAAGCCTATAAGGCACTCTTCTTGGGTTTTAAACCTTATTCCTGTGAGAAAGAAGAATGGTGACATCAGGCTTTGTGTAGACTTCAGGAATTTGAACATCAGCTCATTAAAGGATAATTATTTTTTGCTCAATATGGAAGCTATGTTGCAGAAAGTAACTAGATCAGAATTGATGTCAATGATGGATGGTTTCTCTGGTTACAATCAAGTCATTGTAAAAGAATCATAATAGTTTAAGACAACTTTCACAACACCTTGGGGGACATATGTTTATGTGAGAATGCCTTTTGGTCTCACAAATGCTGGTGCTACTTTTTAGAGGGAAATAGATGTTGTCTTTTCAGATTTTATTAATGATTTCCTTGTTGTATACCAAGATGATCTAACTACCTACTCCAAGAAGGAAGAAGACCATTTTACTCATTTAGAGAAAATATTTATAAGGGCTTTGGAATATGGAATTTCATTAAACCCAAGGAAATGTGCTTTTGGTGTCATTGAAGGTAAGTTGCTTGGCCACTTAGTTGGGAAGCAAGGAGTGAGAATTGACCCTGAGAGAGTAGCAGCCATTGATAGAATTTAGAGACCAAAAAATGTTAAAGGAATTCAGTCCTTCTTTGGTCAATTTCTTAAGGAGGTTTGTAACAAATTTTACTGAAGTCACTAGACCTATTTTTAAGATGTTGAAAAGGGGATCTGCAATCAATTGGGAGGGTGAGCTTGATGAGGCTTTTGAAAAATATCAAGTCAGCTATCAAAGATGCGCCAGTGCATAAGGCACCTGATTATAATGTCCCAATGCACATCTTTTCCTTTGCATCTTTTCATACTATTGCTGTAGTTTTGTTACAAAAGAATAAGGATGGTTTTGAGTAGCCTATTGCATTTTTTAGTAAATCTTTATAGGCTGCTGAATTGAAGTATTACATAAATGAGAAACAACCATATGCACTTGTGAAGGTAGTCAAAGCTTTTAGGTGTTACTTGATGGGAGCAGTTGTGATTACTTTTGTGCCAAGTGCAGTTGTGAAGGATATTTTCTCACAATAGGAGGTGTCTGGGAGAAGATGAAGATGGATCAATAGGATCCAAGAATTCAATGTTGATGTCTAGATTACTAAGTTGGTTAGAGGACAAGGATTGGCAAAACTGATGGCCCAATCCAATCTTGATGCAAATCAGGTAAATCATTCTAAAATTGATTATACATGTGATATGGATGATTGTATTTGGTATCAAGATATTATCTATTACTTGAGAAATATGAGATGTCCAACAGGAATGAATGATAATCAGAACAGGACATTGAAATTACAGGCTATCAAGTATGTAATTGTGAAATGTAAATTGTATAGAAAGAATTTGGATTGCATACTGTTGAAATGTGTAGATGAAAATCAGGCTGAAATATTGTTGAAAGAAATGCATGAGGGATTTTGTGGTGGGAATTATATGGGTAAAACAATTGCTCATAATATTTTGAGAGCAGGATTCTAGTGGCCCACAATCTTCAAGGATGCAAAATAGTTGGTGAGGAGGTGTGATGCTTGTCAAAGGTTCTTTGGTAAGCTTAAATTTTTAGGAAATGTGCCATTAAAACTAGTAGAAGTTTAGGGTCCTTTCCAACAACGGGGAATTGATTTCATAGGGGAGATACCAAACAAGTCAAGTGGAGGACACTCATGGATCTTAGTTGCCACTGATTACTTTACAAAGTGGGTAGAAGCTATACCTATAAGAAATGCAACTAGTAAGGTGGTAATTGATTTCTTGATGAATAATATTGTTACAAGGTTTGGGTGCCCTGAGAGAATAGTAAGTGATAATGCCATGTGCTTTAGGTCTGCTGAATATAAGGACTTTTGCAGAGTCTTAGGAATTCAGATTTCTAATTCCTCACCTTATCATCCACAAGGAAATGGTTAGGCAAAATCTACTAATAAGAGTTTGATTAAAATCCTAAAGAGGATTCTTAAAAAGAATAAGAGGGTATGGAATTCAAAGCTGCCATTAGCTCTGTGGGCTAATAGGGTAACTATGAAGAGGGCAATTGGTTGTGCACCCTTTGATTTAGTATATTGAATACATGCAAGAATGCCTTAGAATAATTTATTGGAAATGTAAAAGTTTGTTTAGTTATAAGATGATGATTTAGATGATGAAATGCAATTGAGAATTGAGGACCTCATTAGGTTGGATGAGACTAGAAGAGAGTCAGTTGCAAGAAATGCCAGATTGCAATTGCAGGTTAAGAATTTGTATGATAAGAAGACTATTGACAAAAGGTTTGAGCCTGGTGATTTGGTGTTAATTTGGAATGCTAGATTGGAGGATAAAGGAAAGCATAGTAAATTTGATCCAATTTGGTTAGGGCCATATCTAATTCATGAGAAATGGGGCCAAGATTCATATATTGTGAAAGAATTAAATGGTGATATTCAGGAATTGCTAGTTCATGGACAATTCTTAAAGAAATACTTCAATTGAAGTATTCTGTTTTCCATGAACAGTAGTTAGGTCTGTACATTTTGTAAATTCTATAAATAGTTTCTTGCCCCTACCCTATTTTGTCCTTGTCTGTAGGGTTTTGGTCTTGTTGCCCCCTATTGTTAGTTTTTCCATTGGGATGGTATACTTTAAACCAATGATTCTAGATCCTTGTTATGCTTACAGGAGGCATACATCCCCAGAAAGAGCCACTGTTAGCACGTGCAAAAAATTTCATGGCTCTAGCCCTTTTCCCCTGGTCTCTGCAGTTATTTTTAGGTCTCTGTCTTTAGCCCTAGTTTAAATTTTTGAAAATCTAGCCATTGGTGTAAAACCCTTGTGATAAACCCTGGCCTTATTCTATTTTGATGTTACTTTTTGTAGGTCACTTAAGGGTCCTAATTCACATGTGCTTTAATTTTTGGTTGGCCTTGTTTAAATTTTTCCTAAGTCTTTACCCTGGTGGCCTTTAATACTTTCCTATAGTCCCCTGTGTCTAATATTTTCCTTAAAGCCTAAGTCCTGCGATTTAATTTTTCTTATGTTCTAGCTTAATATTTTCCTAGGCTCGGTCTTTTGAAAACATCCCAATCTGACAATTGGTGTAAGTTCTCATTGAATTTGTCAGAGGCTTGAGATCTTACGCCAGTCATTGATTCTCCTTTATGACAGAGCTTCTCAAATAGGTAGCTCCGTTAGCACGTATGCACAAATGGTGACATCTTATTGGTCCATGTTTTAACATGTTGGTAGTTGTCAGTGGGTCCTAGGTTGCCGGCTTGTCAGAGGGTCCTGACACTTGCAGTGAATCAATGACGGGCATAAATTCTTATGAGATGTGTCAAACGTATGAGATTTTGAGACAACCATGGATTATTTTGTATGATGTAACCTTTTCTTTTGGTAGATCCATCTACCAGATATGCTGATTTGTTGTACTATGATTGGTCCATATTGTGTGAGCTGGACGTGTTCTTAGGCAGGCCCGATATCTCAATTAGGAGATCCAAGATCAACAATTGGCATAAGAGCGCATAGAATCTTCAAATCCCTTTAGATCTTGTGCGAGCCATCTGATCTTCTAGAAGGCTTAATGTTCTCAGTGGGGCCATTTGTTAAGTGGTGTAGGATTGTTCAAATTTTATTGATCAGCGTGGGTAATGCGGCAAGGTGGGATCATTTTCAGAGAGATCAGTGATGAGGACAAGATCTATGGTCAGTGTAAGTTCTCATGAGTTTTGTCAGAGCTATGAGATCTTATGCCCGTCGTCCGATTATAATGCTTACTAAAAGTGGGTCCTGTGTCAGTGTGACCAAGCATGAGCTACAAATGAGGTAACAAAAAGTGGCATAAAGTGGGCCCAGTTGGGCTCCAAGGTCTTAGCAGTCTGGATAAATAAGGTTAGTGGCCTAACAAAATTCAATGGGTTCATTCGTTCGTGTAATAAAATAGTGGTGAGTTAATTTTTCACTTTGCAAATAAGAAATGCTTTATTGAATGGTCACTAAATGTAAACCAGGATTCCTATAAAGGGTAAATCTTAAAGACCGTGAAACATGAGGATCGAACAACCATGACTTAAAGTTGATGGAGATTTAAATATCGACCACCATTTTGTTGCAAGCACCATAAAGTAGCCGTTTGATTTCAAATTTGAATTTGTAGAGGGTTTCCTGCGACCAGAAGGACTAAAATTGAATGCTTTTATGGTCGAATTTGATTTGTTTGGTGGTGCTTGCTATTGCAGAGTGATCTAGGGTGTGCCATGATCATTTGCAGGGGTTTGTACTATGTGGTTTTGTGCTCGAGGTGTGTTGCAGGGTTGACATTTTGAGTGTTTTTGTGGTTCTCAGTACCTTCACAGAGAAGTTATCATGATTGAGGATCATTCCAGGATTTTCTTTCTCCTATTTGCCTGGGTTTCGACCCTTGTAATAACTTTATGACCATTTTCAATTGGTTGGGTGGTTGAAACCCTAACCCTAAGTCAACCATAGCTTGTTGCATTCTCTTTGAGAATTCCAAGATGACTAGGGAGTATATATGGAAAAAATTTTGGCTGAGTAAGGGTTCGAAAACATTTTCTTTTGGTCCCTAGTTGTTGACAATGTTATACTTATAGAGGAGTTGGATTTTGGGTATTTCCTATCTTTTTGTTGTTTTGATTGTATATTGATCTTGAATATGTTAATGAGAATGCTATTGAGTTCCAATCTTGCATTTGTGTAAGTCTTCTTGTTTTAGTTCTAAGCTCATATATGTTAATGTCACAAAGTGTGTTAGCATATGGTAAACAAAGAGTATTGTGAAGTCATTTCTGAGTTCCTAACAAAGTTAGGATTAAAGTATTTTAGGTGGGTTTAGTGAGTTTACAACCAAGTGATAATCTAATGTCCTTGTGTTTGAGGGAGAGGGGTAATAGGCAAAGCACTTATCCTGGATTCAATTGTGTTTGAGTTAAGGTCTTCAGCTAATGTATATAATTGTGTGACTCCCTACCCTAGGTTAAGGCACTGGTCCATCCTCTAGAGGCATTTCATTGTCATCAACCACACACAAACATTCAAATGATAAAATATTAAAGCAGTTAGTAAAGAGTATATAGTTGTATATCATTTAGTGATTCCTTTCAAGAAGTGAATCAAGGGTACACCCACCTGAGCATTGAGGCTCAAAGTGTAGGAGGATCTCTTTTGATCCTTGTTAATTGGTTGTCTTTCTTGTAGACTTTGGAGTGGTGATAGATTCAAAGTGTTATTTAAGTTATCCATCAAAGTATAAATCTACAAGTGAAAATCAAAGGGAACCCCCAACAAATCATACTCTAATTTACATTAGTAAGAGGGGTTTTCATTCTTAAAGCTGCCTCTAGGTTGGGCTTCATAGAATTACCAATTCTCAACTTGAGGGATATAAGATCCACTCTAAGAAACCAAGCTATCGACATGTCATCCCATAGAGTACTACCCATGTAAGAACATCTTGGAAGCAATAAATGCATTCAAAGCCTATGCATATGCATATGATTGGCAATTAGTATATATACTACCTACATGAGATTATGTAAGGCCCACTCTATTTCCACATTTTCCTCGACACTTCAATGTCAAAGGATTAAGGGGTTTTGTAGTATCTGATGACTGGTAAATCCCTAATGGAATTATACCTCAGGATAGACCTATATATTATACCTTCATATCAGTACCTACCAACTAAGTGTTGCTATGACAGAGGTTATATCTCTAGGTTATTAATTGTGTAAGTGAATCTTGGATGTAGTATGTTACCCTACGGATCATAGATCTAGCTAGACTATTAAGGTTCCATTGAGTACTTTTGTCGAAAGGATTTGATTCATGAAGTCAAGATGTAAATGCCAAATTAGTTATGTGTTAAGTCTTAAGTTTATCTTAGATTTAATTAATAGTTGATGTGATGATTCTAGTAACTCCGACAAGGAAGATGAGTAATGTTTGATGATGTATTATATGATTATACCATAGTGATGTTTTGGTGATATTATTAGAACCCTAAAAAAGGATTTGTTAGATCCAAGACTAATAGGATTATTCTGCATTTTGTTTTCCTAGATTAGGAAATTTAATCAAACTTGTGATAAGAATTTTATAGGACCCGACTGTTATGGTTACCCCTTACCAATGTTGAACCATCAATTTATCTTAAATATTATACTAAGGAAAATTGAGATACTTGGACTCATTTGATTTACTATTATGTTATGATGGACATGTTAGACTATACATTTTGTTGACTCTTTATGTGGATCCATGATTAGTGGATTTGGATTTGATCATGTTAGACTTTATTATTATCTTCATATTTTGAGAACCTGAAGATTATCTTATGATGATGATAGATTATGGATGATCTTGATTTCAATCGAACTATGAATTGTATTATGCAAATTAAATTATGAATTATATATGCAATTGAAGTATGAATTGAGTTATGCAAATTGAATTTATTTGATGTGATTATTGAATCCTGTATGATTACGTGCAGATAATTGAATTATGACATTTCATTCTATGTGATTGAATGTTCAATTTAATTGTGTAAGATCATCATTTGTTGTGTGATTTCATGTATGCAATTGAGTTATGAATAATGCGTGGATATTACATCTTATATGTTTATATGTGATGGTTTTCTTCCTTGAATTATTGATGCTGCATTAAGGTTTTGTAGGTGGAAGGACCATGGAAATATTCGGTGAAACCACATTGAATGCATGTGCTAACAGTAAAGCCAAGGCCCCGTCTATTGAAGAGACCAGGGCCTCATTGTGAAGTGTTTTATTTGTAACCGTAATGTGAATGTATGTGTAGGAATGTTAAGTGTTGTAATATTGTGGACATACCTTAATTGTGATGTTAATTATGTGAGTGTCACTTGACACTAGAGTTATACGTTAACTAAGGTATGTCATGTGGTTGGAATGTGAGAGAAAGTTCTAGAAGCTTCCTCAGGGGGGGGAATTCAAAGTGCATCAACTTGTCATAGGACCCCAAAGTGAAGTCATATCTTGCTTTTTCGTGCATACACTAAACCATGGTTTTTGGAGGGTTAAATGGGACCCTAGGGGGTGGTTTCATGCATTTTGAGGTAGCCCATTCCTTGTACCTAGGGGTTAGGGATATTTTTAGCATGGGAGAAGCCATATATTGACTTTTTGTCCCCTCCAATAGTGCTAATTTAACCTTGAACGAAATTCCAATTTGTCGTATGGCCCAAGATACTTTTGACCTCTTACCTTGCTTAGAGGAGTGCTAGGTCAGTACTTGGTAGGACCATCTTTATGAGGCTTGTGGGGGTAGGTTTGTAATACCCCTCTAACCCTAATATAAGTTTTGTGTTTTTAAGATCCTTCGATGTTTTCTTACAGCTTAAGTTGTACATGATACTTGTTTGATCTATTCCTATAGTTGTTTATAATAATTTCATAAGCTAGTACTCAATGATTCTAATATCAGACATACTATCTAAAGGTATCATTTTTGTATGTATTTATCTCCATGTATGTATTGAGTACCTACAAGACCTTTATGAACATAGTTAGGATGTTATATGATATGTACTTGATAGATATATATATAAGTGGTTATTTATATTTTCTTCTATTAAGGTTACCTTGGATGAATCTTGTATCTCACTTGATGATTTGATTATGTTAATTTATTATTAGTATTGATAAGAGACTAACACAATGCTTGAGATTCTAACCTTCATTATGATGATGCTACATGCTTTGAGTGTATATATATACATGATGTGTTTTCATGATTCAGGACGAAGTCGTAGTTACTCACATAGCTGAGGTCCACACGATGTATTGATCCTGGTCATCTGTCTGCAATGTTTTCTTTTATATGTATATCCATGCATATGTATTTCTTCTTTGTGATGCAGGCTTGCAGGTACCGGGCATCGACTTCACCTGGCTTCATAGGTTTGAGCATGCCCTCAAATCCTCGATGGTTGTTGTTATGGAGATAGTACTAAGGCCCCTACATGAGTCTTCCTTTGTCATTATTCCAATTTGGGAATATTAGGGTTCCTTCTTTGTCAGTCAACCTTTGGGTCAAAAACCCAGGTCCAACGCACCCGGTTGGGCATGGTTGTAGTTAGTGCCTTGTGACCACTTGAATTCATTTGGTTGTATGATTTGTTTACTCATTTTATTTATTTATCCTTCTTGGTATGATTCTTAGTTAATCTTTCTATGTTGTGTTTCAGGAGTTTGGCTTGACTTTCTTTGTTGACTTTGGTTGACCTTGTTTGATCTTATAGTTTTCTCGATATGTTTCATAGATGATTTGTATGGCCTCTTTGGATGATTAGATTTATTTTGAGGCATGTGATTTTATTCTACCTCAGTGATATATCCTATAGTAATTATAAATAGGTAATAATATTGTGATCTATTACTTCATAATCCTATAGATTATAGTGTTTGGTATTTGGCATGTATCTATATAAATATATATATATATATATATATATATATATATATATATATATATATATATATATATATATATATATATATATATATATATATATATATATATATATATGGAAATATATATATGGGTGCACACATATATGTATTTATATATATATATAATTTATATGTGATTATATGTTAATTATTGTAGATATTGTTGATGGTGTATATTTTGGGATTAATGTAAAGTATAATATTATTAATAATTAAATATTAAATAATGCGAGGTATATTATTCTCAATTGTTAATTATTAATAATGAGGATAGGTTATATATATAGATATTGATGTAATTAATGATGGCATATGCATATATGTTAGGATAATATTACATAGGTGTATGAATGAATACAAATAATCTTTTATTGTATATTTGAGTAATATAGTTGTATGATATTAAGTTATTTTATAATACCCTTTAGTTAAGAGTTAGTTGGGAGTTGGTTACTTTTCCTCTCAACCTTTGGAAATCTATTTATATGCACTACTTTCTCATTTGAAGAAGGGGGATTTTGGGGCTGAAGCATTGAGGAGAGGATGACCTTACTTTTCATGGAGATTTTGGAGAGAAAACTTGGAGATGTGAAGGAGAGTTTGTAAGCAAATGTCTTTAAGAATTTTTGGTTATCTTTGCTTTTGGGAGAGAGACATTTTTGTGAGAATTTCAGTTGTTGAGAGAGGGATTATTTGCTGTGGAATTATTTATTTCTTTCATGGATATTTCTGAAATTGGATAGGGTTTGAAGGATGCTTCTCAAGTTTGGATTTGCCTTCTCTTTTGTTTCCTTCCTTCTTTGATTCAACCTTCGTAGGACATGAGGTATGGATTGAATATTTTAGTTACTTTATGTCTCTGATAGATTATGGATCTATTTATATATTATCATTATTTATTATATCTGTACTTTTCATTTCTATGGTTATTTTAAAGTTTTGAGTTTTTGTTTGTAAGAATTGGCATGTGTTTTCCTAGGGTTTTTAGCAACCCATTTTTGGAGATCTATTATTATAATAATTTAAATTGCATCTAAGGTTTTACTAAATTGATTTTATGGAAGTAAAATTCACAGATCTCAAATGGGTATCTCTCTGATTTTATTTTTAGGGTCCAATTAATGCCTTATTTTTGACATTTTGGCAGACTATGCCTGTCCAATCTTGATTCTGAATTTTCTGTCAAATGTATTCGTATGCTACAGGCTGATATGATTATATAAAAGTATAAATTTGATATCAAAGATTCTCTTAAGCCTTATCTTTCATTTCCAATTGGTTTTGTGAATTTTAATTATGTTTTGTGAAAATTACAACCGTTTTAGTGAAGGCAGGTCTGAACCCTAACCAGAATTTTCTATTTTAAACCAGAAGTCATAACTTTCTTTCCCACCATTGGATCTTCCTAAAAATAAAATTGAGAGTCCATAATTATGTTATCTAAATCTCCATTGAAGAAATTTCCTTTATGTTATGTTTTGTGGAAGATATGGATGACTGTTCTATGATGACTATTCTTTGCATTTAATCCTTGCTTGAAATAATTCAATTTAAGAACATCATTAAGTTTTAAGGTTTCGTATGGTTACCAGAGGTTATTAGAATTTTTTTTTGGTTAATTGGATCTATTTATACTCTGAATATGTTTATAATATCACTTGGATGTCTTCTTATATGTTTGGAACATTCTGAATGCCATATTGGGTTTAGGGTTGTCAAGTGGACTAGGGACAACATATGTTTTCCTAAACTCAATCAAATGTTGTTATGGAATTGATATGAATTCTTGATGATGAATCTATTATTTTCTTATGATTTTTATATGTATGTTAGGGAACCTAAGTACACTAGGTGAGTGGCTCATAGTGAGGGGCCGGGGCCCTAAGTGGCTAGTACCAGGATAACCTACTATGAGTTATTTAATCAAGTGATAACTTAAATAAATAAATTGGGAATGGGAGATTATTAGAGTGGGAAATTACACATTAATCAAGATTAATTGTGCCTCGCCCATGCCTTTAGTACTAGTAAAGACTAAGGATGGGAGTGGGAGAAGGTACCTATGTGTAGGTACAACTGAATGACCTTGTCTGTACGAGAGGCATTCGGTTCCGCATGTGCCTACTTGGGGGCCGGGGCCAAGAGTGGCTAGTACCAGGACAACCCAAGGGGTGAGGGCTATGTGATGACACTCACCTAGATTGTAGCTTAGAGTCTCTATCAAATTTGATCATGCCTCTGGTATTCCTTGTGGTCTTCTTGTCTTTTCCTTTTTGTTGTGACTTTGGGGAACTTTTATCACCACCTTAGGAATTTTCTAGTTGTTACCTCTTGTATGGGCCTTTGGTTCTATCTCCTAGCTCGGGGGAGTGGGCCTATTGGTTCCACGTGGTTGGGTGGTTAATATTTATATCGAGGTATTGTTCGTGATTCTCTGGATGATCCTAGCACATATTCCTTTCCAGATCTACAGTTGAAGATTTCTTATTGGATATTTTAATATGTTGAGATGTACTTATGTATTTGTATTCATGTAATTTTTAATCTCCTAAAAGGAGTCTTGTAGTATTGATGTAATCTCAATTCAAAGCAATGCATAAGGGAATGGGTAGTTCTAGGTAAAAAAAAGGGAAAATAATGTGGAATATTAGACATGTTACTAGCATTAAAAGAAAGTGTTTATGTTATTTCTCCTATCCTCTTATGTTGTCCATATGTAAAGGAAATAATCTTAAATATAGTTATATATAATGATGTATCAGAAAAATAATGTATTCTCTCTTGATGAAAAGATCCAAAGAAATTATTGAGAAATGATAGGTTAGTGATTGAAATTATTAACAATGAATGGTTATGAAACAATGCAATAAAATAGTAACTTGATTATAATGTTAATACTTGGTTCATGTTAATGAAATACCTAGGATAATGCCTACCTTAATGAATATTAATCTCTTACCTAAATTATTAGAGAAAAGTGATATAAAGGATAGTAGATGTAGATGAAATCAATATGAATTTATGGAATGAGTTGATAAAAAGAATAATGATGTTGGATGATTAACCTATGTTTAATAAAAGAAATAAGTTAGGGACATTTAACTTGGTGCATTAAAATGAATGTAGATCTTTTAAGCTCATGATTCTATGAATATCTTATGCATGTAAATGGTTTATATGATGTTGCTTAGGTAGCGACATTAGGGAACCCGGGAGGACTTAAGTTGTATAAATCTTACATTCAAGTAGTAGAAAATTATTTCTTCTTTTAGAAATATGAAGTTTAATGATGAATATTATTCTAGTTAAAATAAATAAATAAATTAAAAAAAATTTCACTACTTTCATTTTATAGAAGTTTTATGTCTTGTCCTCTTGGGTTGCCTGGCGGGGCGTTACAAGGTTTAGAGGCCCTTTTTAGAAGAATTTTGGGGAAGGATGGGGGTTGTTCACCCATTCTCTATCTTTAGAGAGTACCAAAAGTTAGAGGAGGGAAGAGCTTAGAGATTGGGATAAGGGCTCAAGACTCCTTCAATTAGCATTTGGACTTGAGGTAGGAATTTTTTCTCTCATTTTTGTTGTAGTAGATTGTATGTGTTGTGTATTTGTTCTTTGTCTCCCCATGGTTGGTCATGGAGGAAGCTTGCATTGCTTATTTGTTGTGTTTTAGCTCCCCATGGTTGGTATGGTGAGAGCAAGAATGTATTGTGTTTTTCTTGTAATTGGATTTGGGGTTGTTTACTCTTGGATTCACTCACCCTTGGGAGGGAAGAGAAATCAAGAGGGGGTGTGGGAAATGGAGGAAACTCCATGTGTAGAGTCTCCTCCATGTGTGGGGAAGGATGAAGCTTGGGTGAGTGATTTTCCCCAAGTAACCTTGCATTTAGCCCATGAGGCATTGGGGGTATAAGGAGGGAAGATTGGCCATGTGAGCCTTGTTATGAAATTGTGATATTTGGGTCCATGTGTGGCCTTGTTTATGATTATAAAATGGTTGTCTCCATGGGTTGTCCACCCACACCCCACAAAAGGAGTTCATGGAATTCCTTAGTTATACCCTTGAGAGAATTTTGGGTTTTTTGCAATTGTATGGTTCTTGTAAATGTTTGTATATGAGTGTATGTATCCCATTTGATGTGGTTTCCCCAAGCTTGGGGGTGGCCTCATGAGAGGCCTAGGATGGGAGGTGAGCTTCCCATGGTCTTTCCTTTGCCTTGTTTCTTGTAGATTTGTGGAAGCTCAATGAATGGTGCTATCTTGGAGGTTTCTTCTTTTGGGTGGTTGTGTGAAGACAACCCTATCATTCCTTTGTGAATCTCTTTGTATTTAGACTTATCTTTTGATGTAAGAGATATTGTAATGCCTTTTCTTTGGGCCATTGTGAAGATTAAATGGAGAGAAGACTATTATCTTCTTGAACCCTCATTGTGTGGCATTATCCATTTGCATTGCCTTGTTGTAACTATGAAGTCTTAACTTTATTTGATGTATATGTAAATGTATTGAAGTGGTTTTCATAATGTATATGATGAATCCTTGCATACATAATTAAAATCCTCTATCTCTCACTATAGTTGAAGTTATTCTTCCTTTGCAAATGTATTGGAGTAAAAGATGTGGAATACTTGAAATGCATTCTCCTTTCTATTTGAAGTTGCAATGAAAATGATGTAATGGTACGATCAATTTTATCTTACTCCTTTGAAAGAAAAGAAAGATAATATATGATGTGTTCTTGGTTATTCCAAAGAGAAGAAAGTTACCAATTCAATGTAGATATTTTATGGAGCATATTGTATTCATTTGAATAAAGAATTGCAAACAAAAAAAAAGAAAATTATTACCTCTCTCTACCTCATCAAATATGAAATTGATAACTTGTTATTTCTTATTGTTGTAGAAACAATAGAATGTAGTTATGTAATTTGAGCAAATTCCTATCACTGTATTTCATTCAATAAGAGAACTAATTATTTCAATTTGATAGATAGGTATATCACCTTAGGCATGCAATTTAGAAAACAAAAGAATAAAACATGTAGAAATAAAACCAATAATGTGCATGGAGAAATAAAATTGGTAGCAAACTAAGTCATGGGAAATATAGACCTACAGGTCTTTGGATTTTGTATGGGAAATAAATCCCATACAAAATCCATACCACAGTCATTATAAAACTATATAATATAACCACTATTTTTCCTTATCAATAAAATAATTATTATATGCTTCTCCCTCATGACTTCACCAAAAAAAATGGTGCAGCATATTATAGCCTTACCTTACAATAACTATTTTGGTCTGCATTTGTAATAAAGCCCTGACTAGCTTATGTCATGTTGAATAAACTAATGGGAAGCATGAGATAAAGGCTAGCATGGTTTGAATAGAGGTGGGTCCACAACCCATGCCCTCTTCAAAGTGCACCAGTCCCCATGTTGATTTCATCTTATCCTTTGGCATGTGTTGGTTTTTGGGTTGAAATATTTACTTTAGCTTTGAACCAAGCTTGGACTTAGGTGGGCCATCTAAACTAGCACCCTTTTTGAATTCTATCCCATCTCCTCCCTTAAATGGTGCACCCATGGGCTGACTTGGCATTAGTTTTCATTTCCAAACAAATATGTTATATCTTTCCCTTTGGTACTTGGACTGACAGGAGAGTCTTGTCACATTTCCCCTTGGCAAGAAAGTCTTCATGATGTTGACTCCCTTCCTTGGGGCACATGGATGGAGGGAGAGTACTAGGAGGCTAGGGTGTTAGATAGGGAGTAGCTTAGGTTATTTAGGTAGTTTAGTTTATTGGTAAGTTAGTTTAGGTTGTTAGTTAATTATGTTATTTTGAATTAATGTCTTGTTAATTCCATAGATAGTTATTATTATTCACTTTGTTATATTTTGTTATTTATTATTTGTTCAATATTATTAATTAAATAGTACGTATATATTATAATTTATTAATTAATTAATAACTACATTAATTAATTAATATATTATGATTATTAATTAATTATATATATAATATTTAATTATAATCGTTAATTAAATATCATTAATTAATATTTTATAATTTATTAATTAATTAATAATTTATAATTATTAATTGAATTAATTCATGTTTATCTAATTTTGGTTATTTGTTTAATTGATTAATAATTGACTATCTAATTATAATAATCTTTTTGACGTTTA